>JASANR010001473.1:0-70963 GCA_030849635.1 Wallacemonas sp. MBr04 | reverse complement strand
GCTTCACCTGCACATCCATTGAGTGTGCTCTCCTCATCAGATCCACTCGCCTGAATGTGGAAAAACAACAAGGCCGGCAAACAGAAATGGGTGCGCACATAGACCGTGCGACTCGAAAATGAAAAAAAAAGGAGGCACTGGGGAAGCACAAAGAGTAAAAATGAGAGAAAGGAATGCTGGACGGTCACCACGGCACGGGTAAGAGAAGGCAGCGCGAACGAGCGGTGTGGGCTAGAAAGACACGCAAGAGCGGTCGCTGGTGGTCTTTGCTGTTGGTGTTCAAATGAAGGACACCGTTTGGAGGTTGGGACACGCCTTCACGTCCGCAATCGTGATCACACCGCTCCGGCCAATGAGGAGGTCGTGCAGTGACGCGCACTGTCAGAAAACCACGTTCTTCAGCTTGGCACATGTGCTGCGTTCTGTGATTGTGGTGACACCACTTCCTCTAGTTTGAATCTCCTCAAGGGCCGGCGCGCCAGCCAAACCAGAGAGACCGGCAAGCGATTCGCAGCCTTCGAGATTCAGCTTCTTCAGAGTTTTTCACGTCGAGAGCGGCTCTCGCGCGTCAACGTTCGTCCAGCTGCAGTCAAGTTCGTCGAGAGGCAGAACACCAGTAAGCACAGTCAGATCCTTCACTTGTGTGTTCGACACATCCAGCACTCGCAGATGGCGGCAGCCGTGCAGTCCTGAGAGGTTACGCAGATCGGGGGACCGTCTCACAGACAGAATCTCCAGGTCGCGGAAGGGACTCAAATCGGAGACCTGCACACGGCAAAGTCTCAGCTCTCTGAGAGTGGGTGGAAGAGGACCAAGCGACTCGAGTGGGATGGGTGCACCAAAACGATTGTTGTACACGTCCAGTGACGTCACATTCCACCCATCAACACCGACCAATGAACCTTCGAACTTGAGCGCGATCAGCTTCACGGGCAACCGCTCCACACCAAAGGGGGATTTGTGCAGCCACCACGTGGCGGCGTCCAAGTAGCGCTGCGCCGTTGTGGTATCACCCTTGAGCTGTTCGATTTCAATCCCAGTGATGATATTGAAGTGACCAGTCGTTTTGCGAAGCGCAATATCTTTGCCGATAATGTGGCCTTTTTCACTGGGTGACTCGGTTTCCACAAGCAAGCGCGTCCATGGCGTGCAAAAGTTCAAGGCATGACTCGGTGTCTCGTTGAACTGGAGAATGAAGAGGGTGGTCATGGCTGAGGAAACGAAAAAATACTGAAAGGGCTCAAGGATCTAGAGGTGCAGCAACAAGAAGAGCAGGAAAATGAGGAGAGGAGAGAGAGTGTGTGTGGAGGGATACAGCAAAGTGGTGTGTTTGTCATGCGGTCACGTTTCTCAGCAGGTGTGTGTGTAGTGGTGATGATAGCCTCCCAATACATGTGAGAGCGGTCAGGAAGTATGTGAGTTTGTTTATTTTTCGGGAAAAGAGCATATAGAAAACCAATGATGATATATAGAGAGAGATACGTGGCTTCAATTGGCTCCATTTTCATGCACGTGGCGCTTCTTGTTGATGCGCGGGCAAATGAAAGACGGAGGCGTATTTTTGCACAAGAAGCACAGATCATAAAACAGAGAAAACAGAGGCCGGTGGCAAAAAAAAAGGAAAATGAGCCTCAGCACAGCGGATCACTCAAAAAAAAAAAAAGAAAACATGAACGAGGGAGAGAAACGGAAAGTCGCGCACCAGTGCTCCATTCAGTTGCTTTTTGATTTGACGACTGTTTGTTTTCGAAAGATCCGCGTGAGACTCATTGTTATTTTCCGAAGGAATTGGAAATGCTGTTTGCGAGAGGAGACCCGTTTTGTAATTGGATGAAGAACTGCCACGCCCATTGGTGGAAAGTGCATGTCTGTGAACGGTCGCTCGGTGAACCGATGCGTCATTCGCAGTTGGACAGTTCTACAAGTCCTCACGTTCGTGCAAGTGGAGCATTGTGTAGATGCATTGGAACGAAGCATGAGGCGTGAGTTTGGCCAGAACAGGGTGGAAAGAAAAAGACAAGAACAGTGGTGCGCCGAAAGAAAGAGTGGAAAAGAACACAACGGTCACAGTAGGGGGAAAAACACAGGTTTGCTCAAAAAACAGTGCTCGTTACTGGCCGTGTGTGTGTTACGGAAAGGTTTCATTTAAAGAGGGAGGAAGAGGGAAGAAAAGAAAAGAGAGAGAAAAAAAGACAGGCAACGAATGATGAAAGTGGTGTGCCTGATCAGAAGGTTGATTTCTGATTGTTTTTGTTTTTTTAGTGATGCTTAAGGTGTAGATCACACTGCCGCCAAGATCGAGACCAGCACAGCACACAGCGCCACGAGGAGGCTCACGGACACGCTGCTGACACGGCTGCCGAACTGAGTATCAACAGAGTCGAGCATACCGCGCTCGACGTAGCACACCTCGTACATAGGCGGGCAGGTGACGGTTCGTGTCACGCCGGTCTGCGACGGCATTGTCAGCGTGGTCCCTTCTGGGCACGCTTGCCACTCTTGACCTTTGAGCTGGACGTCATACGAGTCGGCGTTGCAGCGCACCGCGGCGCACACACCCCCCTTGTAACTATATTTGGCAAATGTCGCATCGAAGCACCTGGAGCTGGCCCCGATGACAGCGTCTTTGTCCATGTTATTGACGTTGGTGCAGCTCTGGCCGTCCGTGTACTGGGTGTAGGTGGGGCAGTAGTCCAGCTCCAACTCCGTCGACCACCGGCCGTAGCCACTGGCCCAGCTGACGTTCCGCGGAGCGACGAAGTTCGTACACGTGCCGAGAGCAGTCCGGTCAGGGTTGCAGTAGTCGTTAAATATCTCCTTGTTGTCGCAGAACTTGGTGTTGGGCAGCGCGACGCGGTCCGTGAGGCACGGCTGATCGAGGAACGCGCAGCCTGCGCCGCGGCCCCACGGCGAGATTTCCGCCTTGTCGTAGACGCCCTGGTACGCGCCGGTGTCCTCCAGAGCAGCCATGGTGATGGCGCTGATGTAGCCCGCTTCTAGCGAGGTGGCCATGATGTCCGACTTCATCGTGCGCATCTCCCAGGTGGACTTGAGGGACGGCTCCAGGGGGAGGTACTCGGCGTTGCTGCAGCCGAACTGCTCCGCGATCGCCGCCTTGAGCGCCGCGCCGGCGAGAACGACGGGCGTGTCAGCCTTGCCGCGGACGGTGCGAGTGGCCAGCATGTTCTTCTTCTCAAAGTAGCCCTGCTCGAAGCCAAACGCAACGAGCATGGAGCGCACCATGGAGCGCACATCGGTGTTAGACACACCAGTGATGTGTCTCGCGCCAAAGTTGATCACCGCGACGGTGGTGCGCGCGTCGCTGTCGCCGGTGCGGCTGCAGGTCATCGTCCACGAGTCCACGCCGTCCTCATTCGGCTGCGCCATCACGTAGAGGATGAGATCGTAGCCTGACACGCCAGTTGTGCGGTGCGCGTCGGGAATCGCGGCAGTGCCGCACCGGGAGTTGGCGCCGTACTCTGGCACTGTGATCGGCGCCGTGAGGCGCTTCACCTTGAACCGCTCCTCGAGCAGCTCAACCGCAGCCGGTGTAATGCTGTTGATGAGCGTGTTGCGCTTCGCGTCGGTGAGGACGTTGTCTCCTGTGCAATTCGGGTTTATGATGGCGTAGTTCACCACTCTCGCTCCGGTAATCGTGCAGTATCGGGTCTCGTCGTACAGGTTGTCGAAGAAGACACCAATGCGGATCGGCTCAAACGTGTCCGCTGCGGACGCGGCACAACAGCACATCACAGCGAGCACGGCCAGCGCCAGCATCGCGTAGGAAAGGGGGCGGCGCATGGTTGTGGAAAGGAGGAAGGAGGTTTAAAATAGAAAACTGGGAGGGCAGTTAAGCAGTCTTGTTCGCTGAAGTGTGTCCTTTCAAGAGTGAGCGGTGCGAGGGAGATAGTGAAGCGGTAGAAAAGCAGTTTGCAGGCGGTGAGAGTGTGAGTCGTTTTAGAGAGTGTGGTTCTCTGGCGCAGGAACAACCGGAGAGCTCCCGATGCAAAGTGCTGTTATTTTTGACAGTGGTAGTTTGTGGAACAAGAAACAGGAGAGACCTTGGGACTGAACAGTGGCGTACCAATAATGAATGGAGGAATAAAGACAGACAAATAGGACAGAAAGAAAAAGGACCTTGTGAATTGTGCTAAAAAAGATTGGGAGAGAGAAAATAGTGAAAACGCGGGCTCGGTGTGTGTTGCAATCGAACTCTGCACTTGTGGGGTCAGGAGCTGGGCTTCACGCGCATCTTCTGGTCCGCGCATCCCATGCGAACGCCAAAGCGAAGCGGCTGCTTCATGAACGAGTCGTCCTCGGCGGACAGGGTGGTCTGGAAGACAGCCTTGTCGTTCACGAGGACAGTCATATCGGCGCCATCCACACGAAGGCAGATGTCATCGCCGTTCTTCAGTTCAGGGCAGGCCGCGACGATCTTCTCTGTGGGCATGGCTGCCTTGACGAGGTCGCTCACCTTTCCCAACAGCACCGTCGTGTGCTTGGCGAAGGTACCCAGACCATCTTTGTAGCTGGCAGGCGCCACGCCCACCTCGAGGTAGCTCTCCTTGGCGTCCTCAACAGTCAACCGCATCTCGTTGTGGCCCGCGCCAAAGAGTGGGATGAAGGTGTTGCGGTCGTGGTCGTGCTTGGAGGCGTTTTCATTCCAGTAGCAGGCGTCACACAGCGCAAACTCGTCAGGGGAGCCGCACTTGGAGCACAGCCACAATGTGCCGCGGAGAGGGGACTCGGAGGTCGCCGTGCGCTCGCATCCGCTGCAGCCCTGAGGGTACGCGTCCCACGCACACGGTGTGATGGCGAACGCCTCGGAGCTGAAGCAGAGCGCGTCTGCGAAGAGTGCCTTTGCCACACGACTGTCTTCTGTCAGCTCCACGTGTGCCGCGTCACCCAGGAGGCTGCATCGTTGCTTCACATTGTTCGGTGCGCCAACAGGTAAGTTCGGTGGAATCACGGCTGTCTGGCCTCTGTCGGACATGCTGTACGCAGCGCGGAACAGCTCATCCGCAGGCAGCGCAAGATCGGAAATGACGGGCAGGTTGACGGGGATGCCCTGGTAGAAGAAGGACACCTTGCCACCACTCACACGCATCATCAGGTCCACGTTCTTGGGGAGTGGAGGCATGCGACCGATCGGCTTCCACTGAATGAACTCGTCCTGAAAGTGCACGTAGATGCGGCGCTCCCTGAGGACCAGATCAATCTCGTTTCCAATGACGTGACCTCTGCCACTGGGTGGGTCCACGGCGCAGACACTACGAGGGCCTAGCTTGGCGTCTCATTGAGCTCAAGAACGAACTGGACGTGGTGGCGGCCTACAAGGAAATCCATCTTTTTGATGAGGTCGCGTTGAAGAGAACAACGAGAGAACCGCTTGCTGGCTTCCAGTGCGGTTCAAGTTCAACTTTGTGAACTTCGTACACATGTCGTGATCGTCGTCACGTGAACCACACGGTCGTCAACGCACTCGACCGTCTCGCCACATTCCGCAAGTGGAAAGCTTTGAGGACGCTGCAACGTACGTTGGCTACTGGCCCTAACCCACTCAGTGGCACGCTCACACTCGAAGAAATCCTGGAGAGCAGGTGCACCAGCAAGTGGACTGAGGTCAGTAATCGACATGCCTCGAGACAAACTCAAAAGCTCCGAATTGCGCCATGTGGCGAGTGAGCCGAATGTGTTATCAGGATATGTCACTTCACTGGTACATGTTTGGCACTGCCTGCGCAGGATTTTGTTTTCCCAATATATCGTTTCAGGATGGTGGGACAAGGAGAGCTGAGAGAAATGCAGTGAGAAAAATGATGAGAGGGGAGTAAATACGTTTCTGTGTGTGTGCGAATGTATTTTCGCAGCAGAGCTGGCGGCAACAGAAATAGAGTACACGAAAAGAACGAGACCGTTCCGCGCGCTCTCTTCTACGCGCGAAAGCACACGTCTAACCTCACAGGTTCTCATGAATCCCATTTCCAATTTATTTGAGTGAGTCGTTGTGGCAGGAAAGCAATAAAAAACCTTCAGCTCGTTCAGGATGAAAAACGTGCAGACCTGCGAAAAAAAAAAGGTGGCAACACTTAGAAGAAGCTCAGTCACCACTGAACAAACGAGCCATGTGATGTTGCTTTCAAAAAAATATATATAGCAATCTCCTCCCAAGGGTACCTCTTCAGAATTCTCAGCTAAAGAACGTCTCATTGCTGCTCCGTTCGTACGCGCATGTTCGCTCGTGTTTTCCCCCTCCCTCTCGTCGCACACAATACGCAGAGGGAAAAGGGGGTAACTTATATAGAGCGAGACATGCCAAGTGCGCCTGCACACTGGAGCAGCAACGCACATGGGGAGCATACGAGTTAGCGCCGAAGAACTCGCAGGTAGGGAAAGGACGGAAAACAAATTGGCGGCCGTGAGAACGGTGAAGCGGCGTGAGTGGACGGTGTGACACCTTTCGCAGGACCGAGGTCACTCCCCACTTTTACGGAGGAGAAAATCGGCACACCAGCCGATAATGTCACCAACGACGATCCCGGGAGGACCGCCCGCCGCCCCGCCAGCCATCGTACCGGCCACTACACTCTTCGTCAACATGCATGCCACGGTCTTGGAGTAACCGCAGCTGCCACAGTGCGCATAGTAGTCGCTATCACGCTCCGTGATGGTGATGTCACAAGAACCGCACTCCGGACACGTGTTCGACATGGGTGGAAGAGGAAGGGGGGGGGGGTAGGCGAGTAGTAGAGAAACGCTAAGATCTTGGTGCTTGAGGAGGGTGAGGAGGGAGAGATAGATGGGGGCGTGGATTCGTGGTTTATGATACAGGCACTGTCGGCATGCACGAGGAGGGCAGCTGATTGGTCTTCCTGCCTCGTTTGCAGTGTTGGCGCTTCGTCGGTGAACCGCTCACTTTTCTAACCATATATACGTATTGTGTGTTGATGCAGTGTGAGCAGAAAAAAAAAAAGAAAGAGACCTCGCAATGACGGACACGACGGGGCCTCGACTCACCTCAGGTTGTGATGCCCTCTCAGACGGTTGACGAAGGCTGAAAACTCTCTGTCGTGCCAAGGAAAGCGTTAGCTCGATGTTTGCCCCGGCGTTTTCAACTCGTCACATGGTGAGCCTCGCTGCAGCTTCTTTCTTTTTCGAGCTTTCAGCAGCTTTTGCAATGCTTGCGCGTCGGACGCCACGGGGCACTGGTGGAGACTCAGCTTCGTCAGTAGTGGGCACGCGTCAAGGCCACGTGCGCACGTCGTACCAGAGCCACTCGCGTCAATCTTCCACAACGCTGGGGCACCAGCCAACGGTGAAATGTCACGGAGGTCAGTACACCCCTTGAGAATCACGACCTCAAGAGAGGGGCACGTGTTGAGGCCCGTGAGGAGATTCGCTCCACTCGCTTGCGCATCGAGGACGACAAGCGATGCGGCGCCTGCAAAGCCGGCTAGCGAAGACAGGCGCCGGCACGACGACACTGTGGCCTCTGCGAGCTTCGGGCACTGGCCGAGGCCGGAGACATCGGAGATCCCGCTGTTGTGGGCGTACAGTCGCGCGAGTGATGGCGACCCAGCCAGGGGTGACAGGCTGTGCAGGTCCTGGCATTCCGAGACGGTCACGCACTCAAGCTTTGGGCACGTGTTCAGACCATCAAGAGACCGCACGGCGGACCGATAGGCATTCAAGGTGGTCAACGACGGTGCGCCTGCCAGCCCGGCCAGCGTGGTGAGTCGCTCAGAAAAGCTGAGGTCGACAGTAGAGAGCCGCGGGCACAGGGACAGGTTTCCCAGCACCTCCACGCCGGTGCTGTACGCGACGAGTGCCTCAAGGGAGGCGAGTCCCGCCAGCGGAGACAAGTCGCGCAGCTCCGCGCAGCACGCCACCTCGAGTCTCTTCAGCGAATGGCACGCCGCAAGACAGCCAACGCTGGCGATGGCGGTGCAGGATGCGCCAATGTGACGCAGACCGCGCGAGGAGGTTTGAAGCGGCGACAAGTCAGTGAGGTGGTGCCAGCGGCTGACCTCCACCTCCTCCAGGCGGGCACACGCGCGCAACGGCTCGACGCTCTCCGCGGCAACCGCTGTGGCGCGGAAACAGCGGAGACAGTGTGCGTCGCCGAGGCGGCGAACGTGGCTCAGCTTGGTGCACTTGGACACATCAACGGACTCGAGCGCGTCTGTCGGGAGAAAGTCGAGCGTGTCAATGTCGGTGCCTGCCATATTGACGAGCTGGAGCCGCGGTGCGCTAGCTCGCAGTACGTCCGCGTGCACGACCTGACGCGGATGGGGATAGGTGGTGGAGATGTCCAGTGCTTCGAGCAGCGAAAGTCGCTCCTGGAGAGTGGCCAAGTTGAGCGGGGTATTGCACCGCTCCGTCGTGCTGAGGTCCAGCTGCGTCAGACGGCAATCCGGCAGGCAGATCAGAGCGTCTTCATAGCGGTGCGCCACGAGAGCGACAGGGAGTCGTGCCAGGCAAAATGGTGCCTTCCCGAGCCACCAGTCGCACGCGTCCAGACAGCGCTGAGGCATGTCAGCCTCACTGGTCATTTGCTCGACGATCAGCCTGTCAATGATCCCGTCCTGCGAGGCACTTTTCCGGACTACCAGAGAGCCTCCAGCGTGGAAGCCGCGATTCTCTGGGGACTCCACTTCGACAAGTAGGCGAGTCCACGGCTCTGCCACAGCAAGTGCGACGGCAGGTCGCCTGTTGAACTGCAGCGTGAGGCGAACGGCCATGGCAGACAAACACAGAGAGAGAAAGAGGCTGTAGCTGTATGATGTGTTTTCAGGTGCGGCAGTGAGAAAAGGAAAAGCAAAAGAGAGTGTGGAGCGCAGGAATGCAAACTGGAAACATGATTAAAGAGCACACAGTATGTCGAGTGCGACTGACACGCCAAGCGTGATTTTTACGGTCATCACTGCTTGGTTGTTCGTGGGAGAAAGCCACAAGGAGGACCTGGTGTCCCTTGTGTTCAACGGTTTGTCATAATAGCAGGAACATGAGAGAGAGAGACACATTTTGTGGGATCACAGATACACAGGTGTCATTTCTGACCTCGCCGAGAGAACTGGCTGCACGGTGTGGCGCGCAAATCCAGTGTGACGAGGCTGGGGCACCGCTCCACGTCGTCAATCGTGACGACACCGCTGCCAGCAGCTTCGACGTGCATAAGAGAAGGTGCACCAGCGAGCGGCGACAAATCAGTAAGGGAGCGGCACCCGTGCAGACGAAGTGTCTGGAGACAGCGACACGCCTCAAGTCCGGCGATTGTGCACACTGGTGTGTACTGGGCATCGAGCCAACGGAGCCGCGTAAGCCCGCTGAGGGGACTGAGATCGGACACATTTGTATGAGAGAGCAGCAGCCCCTTCAGACCATGACACGCGTTCAGCGGTGTCACGTCACGTACTCCACGACAGTAGCCGAGCGAGACCGTCTGGAGACATTCTAGGTCGTGGAGCGCGGCAAGGTCAGCCACGTCCGTCTGGTTGGCCCACAAGTGCTGCAGCGTCGCGCAGCTCTGGAGGGGCGACAGATCCCGTATGTGCGCGCAACCATCGAGTCGCAGGATCTCCAGGTGTACAAGCTCACGGAGAGCACCCAGGTCCGACACGGACGTGTGGGAAAGACACAGGCTCACCAGTTTATGGCACGGCTGCAAAGGGGACAGATCACGCACTGCGCGGCAGTGGCGAACGTCCAAGACCTGCAGGTTCTGCATCGCGGCCAGAGGCGCCAGTGTCGCGATCGACGTGCTGGCCGCGTCCAGTGTTTTGAGGCACCGCAGATTTTGGACCGGCGACAGATCAGTCAGTCCCGCGAGGTCGGATGCCGTAAGGACTTCCAAGTGTGTCAGTCCGCCGACAGGGTCCAGTATGCGCACAGAGGTGCCGGCGACGTTCAGCTCCCTCAACTGACTGCAGACGGACAGTGCGTTCAGCTCGCGAAGCTCTTTGCACCGACTCACGTCGAGCGTGGTGAGCCACACCAGTGCCGCGAGGGGGCCGAGGTCAGTCACGCGTGTTGAGCCGATTCGCAGCGTTCGCAGTTGATGGCAGTGCCGTACCGTGTCTACGTCTGACAGAGAGCTGGCTCCGTTCGCGTCAAGCAGCTGCAGGCCTTGTGGGCCAACGACAGCACACAATGGGTGCAACTCCGACACAGGCGTGTCACGGATGTGGACTGCACGGAGCTGCCTGCAGTGCTGGAGCGGTGAAAGGTCGCGGAGATCTGCGCAGCCGTTCGCCTTCAAAGTCTCAAGTGTCGAGAGGGCCACGAGCGGACGGAGGTCAGACACGCGCGTTCGGCTGATGTCCAGCTCCGTCAGCAGAGGACAGAGAGATGCAATAGTATCAATTTGAATAGGTCGGCAGTCTTGGGTGCTCGCAAGACCGCTGAGATCGAGTTCCGTGACAGTCCCACCACCCACGCGCACGAGTGAGTCCGCGTACAGGTGCGCCACAATCTTGACGGGCAGCCGGTCCACGCCGAATGGTGATCTACGCAGCCACCACCCGGAGGCGTCCAAGTAGCGCTGCGCGGAAAGTGGGCTTTCCAGCAGCTGCTCCACCTCGCAGCCACTAATCTGCTGTATGCTATTCACCGTTTTGCGCAGGCACACCACCTGCGCTACGGCGTGGCCTCTTCCATCAGGTGACTCGGTTTCCACGAGCCAGCGCGTCCACGGCTCACAGACTGTCAGCGCGTGACTGGGTTTCTCATTGAACTGTAGGATGAACCGGATGAACATGACTGTGGAAACGAACAAAGACTGAAAGGGCTTAAGGGTCTAGAGTGGCACCAACAAGAAGTGCAGGAAAGTGACGGGAAGAGTGTGTGTGTGTGTGTGGAGGGATACGCCGAAGTGGTCTGTGTGTTATGCGTTCACGTTTCTCAGCAGGGTGAGACGTGCAGTGGGAGACTGGCCATCTCACTCCATGATGGCATCTGACAATATATACGTGCGTGTAAGTTTGTTGATTTTTTGGAGAACGAGCATATAGAAAGCCAACTATGATGTAGAGAGACAAAGATGCGTGGCTTCAATTGGCTCCGTTTTCATCCACGTGACGCTTCTTGTTGATGCTCACGCAAATGCAAGACGGAAACGTGCCTTTAAACAAGAAGCACAGATCATAAAACAGAGAAAATCGAGAAAACAATGGGTGGTGGCAAAAAAGAAAAAAAGAAAACGAGCCTCAGCACAGCGGATCACTCAAAAAAAAAAAAGAAAACATGAACGAGGGAGAGAAACAAACAGTCACGAATCAGTGCTCTATTCAGTTGCTTTCTGATTCAGCGACTGTGTGTTCTCGAAAGATCCGTGTGAGACTCATTTTTTCTTTTGCTTTTACGAAGGAATTGGACATGCTGTTTGCGAGAGGAGACCCGTTTTGTAGTTGAATGAAGAACTGCCACGCGCGTTGGTGGAACGTGCATGCCTGTGAACGGTCGCTCGGTGAACCGACGCGTCATTCGCAGTTGGACAGTTCTTCACCGCCTCACGTTCGTGCCAGTTGAGCATTGTATAGATGCGCTGCGACGAAACATGAGGCGTGAGTTTGGCCAGAACAGGGTGGAAAGAAAAAAAGAGAAGAACAGGGGGGTGCACAGATCGAAAGAGTGGGAAAGAACACAACGGTCACAGTGAGGGGAAAAGCACAGGTTTGTTCAAAACAAAAGTGCTCGTTACTGGCCGCGTGTGTGTGTGTTATGGAAAGGTTTCATTTGAAGAGGGAGGAAGAGGAGGAAAAGAAAAGAAAGAGAAAAAAAACAGGCAACGAATGATGAAAGTGGTGTGCCTGATCAGAAGGTTAATTGTTGATCACATCCACCAAGCCGAGATTAATGCAGCACACAGTGCCACGACGAAGCTCACGGACACGCTGCTGACGCGGCTGCCGGACTGAGAATTAATTGAATCAAGCATACCGCGCTCGACGCGGCACACCTCGTACATGGGCGGGCAGATGACGGTCCGTGTCACACCGCTCTCCGACTTCATTTTCAGCGTGGTCCCATCTAGGCACGTCGTCCACCCGCCGTTCTTGAGCTGGACGTCGTACGAGTCGGTGTTGCAGCGCACCGCGGCGCACACACCCTCCATCGTGTACTGGCTGTTGGTGGCGCTTGACGCGTCCAAGCACCTGGAGCTGGCCCCGTTGACAGAGTCGAAGGTGTTTTCGTCCACGCCGCAGCTCAAGCCTGACGGGTACTGGATGTAAGTGGGGCAGTAGTCCAGCAGCGACGCCGCCGACCACTGGCCGTAGCCACTGGCCCAGCTCGCGTTTGATGGGGCGGCGGCGTTCGCGCACGGGCTGAGACCAGTCCGCTCAGGGTTGCAGTGCCAGTTCAAATAGTCCTTGTTGGCGCAAAACTTGGTGTTGGGCAGCGCGACGCCGTCTGTGAGGCACGGCTGATCGAGGAACGCGCAGCCAGCGCCGCGACCCCACGGCGAGATTTCCGCCTTGTCGTACACGCCTTGGTACATGCCCGTGTCCTCCAGCGCTGCGAGGGTGATGGCGCTGATGTATCCAGTGGTGGTGAAGCCAGTCATGACGTCCTCATTCATGATGCGCGGCTGCCAGTGCGACCCATCTTCTTGCATTTCAATGTACGCCCGGTCCGCGCAGCCAAAGTGCTCCGCCATGGTTGCTTTGAGCATCGGCCCGGTAGTCAACACCAATGAGTCGGCCTTGCCGCGGACTGACGTGGTCGTCAGTTTTTTCAGTTTGCGGAACATGGCATCACTGAATCCTAGACCATGGATCATTTCGTGTACAGCTGTATAAATGGGCCAGTTGTCAGTTGCAATCCCGTCGGCGCCGAAGTTGACGACTGCCACAATCGGGCGGCCGTCGCCAGCGGTGTTGTCCGTGCAGCCGAGTGACCACGCAGCGACGTTAGGCCAGTTGGGTTTCGCAGTGACGTAGAAGATCACATCGTACCCCGACACGCCGTTCGTGTGGTGCTCTTCAGGAATCGTGACCTGGCCGCACTGCAGTGCTGACTCGTAGCGTGGGACTTGGATAGCCGTATTGTAACGTCTGACAAGGAGCCGCTCACTGAGAAGTTCAACGGCGCGGGGCATGATGGTGTTCATGAGAATGCTGCGCCGCTCATCCGTGAGGATTTGCGACTGCGAGCAAGGCACAGTCACGGAGCCGTAGTACGTCACATTTGCTGTCGCATTCGCGCAGTAACGGCTGTCGTCGTAGAGACTGTCAAAGAAGAGACCGATGCGGATAGGTTCGAACGTGTCGGTCGTCGACTCGGACCGAGAAACGGTGTTCGTTGCGCTTTTTTCGTCAATGTCCTGGCTCGCTTCTCGTGCGAGCGGTGTAAGGGCTGACGCGACTGTGTTGCGCAGAATACTGTGTGTGCCACACCCCAAGGCGCTGTTTTCCTGCGCAGAGAGAACTGTGCCACACCAGCACGCACAAGCAAGAAGGAGGACGAGGCAGACCTGCAGAGAATGGCGCATTAGCTCCGACTGATTGGTAGTGTGTGCGCAAAAAAGAGCAAGAACTGAGGAGGAGAGAGTAACCTTTATTGTCGGTCTGGAAAACGAGAAGGAAAAGGAGGAGGAGGTGCAACCACATGAACAGTGAGGGAAGACATGATAGTCTGCGCTGTAGTGTCAACGAGTGCACCTACTGGGAGCGGCCCAAGAAAACGACAATAACACACACTGAAACAGGCGAGTCTCACTGTGGCGCCGTGTCGTGCGGACACATGTGAGAGTGTGTCTGTTCAACGGCTCACCTGGATGAGTAGCGATGGCAGACAGGCTTGCTTTTTCGTCCGGTTTTCCGTCCTGTCCTCATTTTTTTTTGAAGGAAACATTTATTGTATACATATGTGCGGGCACGACGTCAACGATCGAAAAGAAAGGAAGAAACACAAACGTGAACAATAAGCCTGCGGCAGCGAGTACATACAACAAGGCACCCACAAAAGCAACTCAAACAGAAAAAAACCGACGGATAGTGTGAATCGAAGAATACATGAGCGCACTTGACGCACACCCACAACCCTCTCTCGTTTTTGTGGGAGGCTAAACAAAAGTGCAATGAATCATCACGCAACTGCTCGTGAGCATCTGGCCTCCCACTTCAAACAAGGGCACGCGGCGATACCCGCGCTGGATCAGCGGCAGCGGCAGGATGCACTCGGCAATGGCATCCTCGTTGTTCTTTTGCTTGCTCTTGTCAAATACCTGGATCATCAGGCAGGTGAGCTCAAAGTCAGCGACCTCGAACGTGAACGTGTTGGAGCCGAGGCCGTGCCAGACAGGGTGGAAGCCGTTATCGCTCACGATGGGTGTCTTTTTGGCGTCGTACGGGACGTGTGGCCCGCGCACACTGACCGCGACCAATGGGTCGACGTCGTCCTTCTTGCCGGACGGCTGCGGTAGGCAAAAACCGGAGATGACCTCGACGCGCAGGCTGCTCCGCTCCGTCGCGTGCAGCTGGTCGACATGCGGCGCGCGAAGGCGGCGCGGCTTCAGCACGTAGCCCGACCGACCGTTGTTGTAGAAGAAGGCGTAGTTGAGGCGCCATTCAATGGACTTGACTGTCTGCCAGTTCAGCGCCACCACTTGGCACCCGCAGTCCCAGTATGGGATCGGGTCGTAGTTGCTGCTGTTGAAGCGTGAGCCGGCGGGGTAGATGCGACTAATGAAGGCCTCGTTGATTCGGATGACGGCCTCCTTGTTTTTGCTGTACAGGTCCTTTGCCTTGCCCTCCGAGAAGGAGGTGCACTGGTATGGCTGGCGCGCGGTCAGGTAGGATAAGTCATCGAGCCCCTTGCACCCGACGGACTCGATGCTGACCTGCGCCGAAAGGCGTTCGGACGTGTTGGCCTGCTTCTCTCGCTTGGCCTGGGTGCGCGACTTGACAGCGGTCTGGTACTCTTCGTTTGTCAGGAAGATGTCATCGTCAGCGAGATCGTCCATGTCGTCCTCGTCCTTGTCGACGCCGGGCTCAAAGTACGGATGGTCGCCTCGCTTGTTCTTGACCAAGACCTTGTTCTTCAAGTTTTCGGGGGAGAAGACAAACGTCGGAGGCTCCTCGGGCCCCCACTGCGGCTTGAAGAGCAAGTCACCCAGCACCTCCTCCATAATCTCGGCCATGCGCGTTTGCTGAGCGGTGCTCGTGTGCACCTCGAGCGAGAGAATCACCGGGTACTCGGAGCGGACAAAGGCAAAGTCGCGAATTGCCTCGATGCAGGAGCGGAACGAAATCTTCGACGTCGCCGTGTACCCGTGGTAGACGACGGGTTCGTTGTTACTCCCATTCCAGCAGTCCAGCTCGACGCAGCGGCAGCCGTCGAGCAGTGATTTCTGATACATGTCGGGAGACGAGTCACTCTTCAGTTGGTCGCCTGTCAGGTACGTGTTGTGCGACGCGTTGATGAAGTAGTTTTGAATGGGTTGCGTCATGTCCTGGTAGACGGTGGACCACATCTCCTGTGTTGCGAAGCTGCAGAACCGGAAGTCGGAAAGGTAGGCAATGAAGTGGTCCTTGTCAATGCCCGCGCCGTCCACGCATCCCAGCGATGTCGCGATCGCGTCCACGCGGGCCATGTCGACCTTCTCGTGCTGCGTGTTGACGAGAAAGTCGTAAAACTGGTCGCGCGTAATCGTGTCGTTGCCCTGGGCGATGCCTTCAAAGATGAAGCTCAGCTCTTTCATTTGAATCGCCCGCAGATACTGCTTTTCAAAGGTGCCGTAGCTGATGCTTTGCAAAGACGACTCATGGAACGCCTTGTCAATACGCGACTTGAGCTTCTCGTGGATGCCGAGGCCCTTCATGAGCTCGGAGAGCTCCTGGCGGTCAAGAGTGCCGTTGTGATCGGCGTCATACACAGCCCACATCTCCATCACCTTGGCGCGATGGAGGTCGGGCAGCACCTTGGAGGACTTGGGGTGCTTGCGGAAGCTCGCGAAGGCCACCTTTGCGTACTTGTTCACCTCACAGGCATCCGCGATGAAGTCGTCTGCCTGCGCAGCGTTGCACCCCAGCAAGCTCCGTGTCGCCGTCCGCATCGACGCGAAGAAGTTGGCGACCGCGACGTTGGACGGCATCTGTTTGCCGAAACACTCATTCACAATGAAGGTGCATCCCGGCAAGTACTGATTGCATTTCTCCTGGTGAGTGACGGTCGTACCGCAGGCGCAGCCCATTTCAAATCACAACAAAAGAAAAAATTGGGGAGGGGGAGTATGTGACGTGTGCTTTCGCGCGTGTCTTTTAGCTCTGTCAGTGTGGAGGAGTGTTCGGCTCAAGAGAAAAGGAAGTCACGCAGGGAAGAACTGTTGTATCGAGTACGAAAAAGTAACGGCAAAGGAGAAGCAAAAAAAAAAAGAGAGAAACAGCAGTTAAAAAAGAAGAATGTGGTTGGTTACAGGTAGAGAGAAGGAGGTAAGAAAGCACTGCGTGAGATGCTAACTACTGTTCACACCAATATATACGTGACAAAGGGATTTCGGAAGAGCAACGTTGAAGCAAAGCGAGGGGAAGGCACCAAGAGGGAAGTTGCAAATGAGGCATTGCATTGATGCGCGTTGGTGCTATCAACATCTGCAGTGAGTCGGAGGGAGTTCAGGTCATTACCACGAAAAGCTGACAGCACTATGCTGATGCTGTTTGTCTAGTACGAATGAGCAGACCTACAGTGGTGTGGGTGGAATGACAATGTGGCGTTGTGTATATGTATGTTTGTGGTTGCGCGTGTATGCATTCTAACAAAATGTATGGCATCTATGAGTCATGGACGTGATACGACGTCTGTACGGTGGGTATATGTGTTTTGTCGTCACTGCGCGTGAACAACTGACGTGCGCTGTCGCCGGCGAAGAGACGCGATAGTTTCGTTGGCTGTGTTGATGCGGTCTTCCAGGTCATGCAGCTCGTTCTTGCGCATCAGTTGCGCACGCAGGAGCTTGGCTCGCGCGTTGAGTGCGCGTGATTCTTCACTGAGCGCGACAAACGCTTCCTTCCCCTGTTGCACACACTGTTGCAGCCGGCGTTCCTCTGCTTCGACGCCGGCCTCTGTCGATCGGTTGGTGGCCTTGGCCTGGAGGTAGTCGGCGCGGCGCGACTCGGCGAGTTCAGCCCAGTGGGAGAGGTAGAGCGTCGTCAAGTCATCGCGGATGGCGATTCGTCGCCGCAGTGCCTCACGCTGTTGCAGGTACGACTGCTCGAGCTGCCTCACCTCTGGAGCAAGCCTCTCCAGCGCCGCCTCACGTACGGCGACACGCTGTTGCAGATCTTGCAGCTGCAACTCGGCCGGTGAGAACGCACGAGGGCACGTGGTGGCTGCGGTCACTGCTGAAGAGGACGACGCCTGCTTGAGTACGCGGTGGTAGTCTCTGTACCAACTCGCGGCCGGTAAAGCGCAGTCCTGATGGGCCATATCACGCCGCAGTGCCTCGATCTGTGCAACGGCGGCGCCAAGTCGCGTCGCCTCGGCAGCAGCGTCACCGCCAGGCGCCGATGCGACTGCTGTCGATGAAGGACACGGAGAGGAAGCTGAGGAGGAGGCGATAGTACACGCGTAGATTTCGTGCTCCAACGCAGAGAGCCGCGTGAGACGATCCGCGACAGTGGCACGGAGTGCTTCACGATGGAGGACATGAGTATTCATGAGAGCGTACATCGCCTCTAACGATTCCCCAGAGGGGGGCGTGGCGGCGACAGGTATCGCATCGATTGAATGCAATGGCCGAGGGATACCAGAGACAAGGTCGACCTGGAAATCATTGGCACGACGAAGATGTGCGAGGGTCTTTTGAATCGACTCTGGTGGGTGCCGAAACAGCAGAGGCTGCGTGTACGTGGAGGGGAAGACACCCTTTGATCCGGTCTGGTTTTTCCCCAGCCACCAGCCGCTTGGATCCGCCTCTATCACATAGAGGACGTCGTTGGCCTTCAGTGGTAGGAAGCCTTTGCCAGGCATCTCGTAATCGTGCGTCGCGTAGACAAGTGGCTCAACGCACTCCATTGCAGTAGGGGGAGAGAGATCTATGTGGTCTAACCGAGAGAACGTGTGTGGGAAGACACACCAGCGTAAGAGCAAAAAAAAAACACGAGAGAATTGTCACCTTGTCATTCACCAGGAAATGAGAACACAGCATCGTAGAGAGTGTGAGTGTGAGTGTCAGTGAGAGTGAGGAGAGGGAGGAGTCAAGTGTAAACCGGAGCGAGAGTACAATTTACGATCAACGGGCATCATCGCGTCAATAGCAATGGTAGTGAGTGAAGTGCGACCAGGAGAAACCACCGGAATAGTGGCAGCAACGTTTTCTGCAAGTTGTAGCGAGGGTGCCTTGACCCATGAAAGTAAAGCGATGTGGTTTGAGAATTATATACGCGGCAGAGACAGAAAACGAAATCAACAAGAACAATAACAGCAACACATCCGTACTGTTACAATGGGTGCACCTGATCGAGGCTGTACTTTTGACCCTCACGAAGGTGTACGTCGCCGTTCTTCCCGGGCAAGAGTAGCGTGCCCGTTTCCGTCTCAACAAAGGCGACACTAGGACCGAACAGGTGGTGTGGATACGTGACTCCGCCAACGGTTTCCAACTCCACGTTCACATTGGAGATGACGAACTTTGTTGTCCGCGCGTCGTCGGTCATGGTTGAGATGAATCTGTCGTGGGACGTCTGTCAACAAAAAGGGAACAAACAGCAAAAATTGAAAGAGATCACCCGGAGTTGGGAAGCGAGGGAGAGGAGGGGGGCATATTGAGGAGGAGGGAGAGTTTTAGTGACACACAGCCTCACATACATGTTGGCATCCTACCTTGCGGACAGTAGACATGAGCTTCAGCACAATGTACTGCCAGTGCCGACGACATCATACAGATATGGTTGCGCAACGTTGGTGACGTGGCACTTGCGTCGTGACGTCGGAAGTGCAGGCCTCTTCTTTTTTTCTTCTGTTCTTTTTTAGAATGTGAACAACGCAGTTAGACAACCCCAAAACAGTAACAGCAAAAAACAAGAACAACAGTGCACAGTGGACACTCACAGTGGGTAAAGGTCGTGAATGGTCGCGTAGCGTAACTGAAAAGCCTCGCGTAGGGCCACCAGTGGCGACGCACCACCTCGCAAGACGAAGGACACGGCAACGGAGTGGTCTCCACTGCCGGGGACCGTCTTCAGTGCCTGCATGTGCTCCGCGAAACGCTCGGAGACGTTGTACACGCACGGTTCCCGCGCGCGCTGCGTGTAATCCAGATCAAAGCTGCCGCATCGCTTGTGCTCTTGGAGAAGAAAGAGGTCCGTTTTGAGCGCAAATAGTGAATTGGGGTCGCGCACGACAGCTGCCTGCAGGTGCAGTGGCTTCTCGATGACGTGACGATAGACAGCAGGTCGGGCACTGCTGTCGCTGCCCACCTCGAGGAGAGCTGAAAATCCATGCTGTGCGATGAACGTCTCGTACAAGTTCTTGTTGAAGCCATCAATGTCGGGAAACAGGGTGTCGGTGCAGGAGGCGAGACTTCCGGCAACGGGAACGGGAAGCACAACGTCCGTCAACGTGTGCCGTGCGGCCTCGCTCGCAGTCCTGACGGCAACGATGGAGCCATCAGGACGTTTTACGAGGTCACCGGGCAACGCCGCACCGCCTGCACGATGCAGCAGGAGCCGCTGACTCGCCATCGCATTCCACACCATCTTCGCTGCCGCATCGTCCACCGCCGCACTCACGGGCACACGGCGCCACACATCTTCGACCGTCAACGTCCCAGCGGCTGAGTGGAAACTAGCCAGACCGTCAATGGCACGCGTCACCTCGGGACGAACCCGAGCCGCACGGCACTGCAACGCCCATTGCGTCGCAATCCCGCCCGTGGTGTCGGGCTCGGCATTGATGTACGCAATGTAGCGCGCGTGGTGCAGCGGGTCGGTGTCCGCGAGCATCTGCAGGTAGCAGCCCGTCGCGCGCAGAAAGTCACCGCGGGCAGCAAAGCGGGCCATGTCGAAAAGCGTGCTGCCGCCACCGCCAAAGTGCTCCAAGCCAAAGTAGTTGGCGAAGCCAGTCGCTGCCAGACTGCGCAGCGTCGCCTGCACATCGGCCTCAGTGCCGGCCGTGTGACGCAGGACGAGGCGGTGCACCCGCGACTCTGGCACGGTCGATGCGAAGTGGGCAAAGTCCTCCGCCGGGTGGTACTCGCGCGGGTCAAAAAGGAGCGGGTGCAGGTTGTAGTGGCGCGACACGTGCGCAATCTGCTCGCGCGTGATGCCGATGCCGGTACCGAACTGGGTCGCGCAGCCGAAGCTCCCACCAGGCGGACGTGGGTCGAGCCGCACCGCGTCGGGCGGCACGCCAATCTCGTACGAGAAGCGGTGCATGACGTCGGCGTGGTCGTAGCCATCGTTGTACACGACGAAGCGGAGCACTGGCATCTCCGCTGGCAGCTTCCCGAGGCGCCGCACGTACTCGCCGTGGTGCTGAACACGCGGCTGAAGCGACTTCTGCGGGTCACTGAACGGGGTGCGGTCGTCCTCCACGAGCAGCGTTTTGTTGCGCGCCAGCTTGCGCCAGCGCCCGCGCGGTCGACTGGCCAGCACCGCGACCGCCCCGTCAGCTGACACCTCGTTCGACTGGAAGTCTGCCGTTTGCGCCTTGACAATCGCACACGGGCGCGGATTGGTCCTGTCGCGGCCGCCGACCGCGTCGCGTGCGCTGACCAGCATACCGCAGGTGCGCTCCAGCGCCGTCAACTCATGGACGCCCGCTGCAGAAGAGGAGGCGGAGAATGGTGTCAGCATTGATGCGGCCCCAACGGAGGTGGCGAGGGGGCCATACGGAATAGCTTTCCGCACCAAGGCCATTCTTGTAACTAGCGTGTGCCGAGAGAGAGAGAGAGAGAACAAGCGGGTAAGTGTGAGAAGCAGTGACCGAAGCACAACAAGTGGATGCCAAACGACGATGATGATGACAACGGTAGCGATGAAACCATGGAACCAGGCACTGTAAAGAGGAACATTGGGGCGGTATTTGAACGTGACTATGGAGAAACCGACGCTTTCTGCAGGGGCGGGTGCCAAGTGCGTCTGTTTGGTTTGTTCGTCTTTTCAATTTTCATTGTTGTGTTTACGGTGTGTATGTGTGCATGTAGAACGTACGACAAAACTGCGCAACAACGACTGTTAGCGTGTGAACAATCGAGATGAATTGAGTAACGTGGTAACACCCTTTGGGTGCATTTTTTCTCGGACACACAAGGAAATGTTTAAAAAAAGAAGAGATAATTTCTGTTTCGGTTTGCTTTTTCTATTTGCGGTTCTACAATTTCGCATTAACAAATTATGCTGGGCATAAGCTCATGTGCGCGTTGCCACTCTTGAAGGCTGCGGGTGTGTTTTTGCAACATCTCTGGAGTACGCCAGAAACGAACACGCCTTGAGCCAATGAAGACAGAAAGAAAAACGGAGTAGAAGTGCTACAGAGAAAAATAGAAAAATGGAGGAAGTAATCGCGGGAAGCGTCGAACCTGTATCTGCGCGCGAGTGATCACGCTTATGCACGTTACGGATACAGCAAAGGGTGTCAACAGGTAGAGGTGAAAAAGACAATGTTGCCTTGGACAGAAAAAAAAAGGAAAGCAAATACTTACAGGTGGAGACTTACGTTGGGTGGAAGCACAAAAGTACAAGGCAAAAACAAATAAATAAAAGGGAAATTGGTCAACACAAGAACAAGAATGAATGAAGAGAGAAAAGAAATCAGCAAGGGATATGCACCAAGCACCTCACGATACCTGCGTGGGTGCAGATGGGTGTGCATGTCTGTGCTTCTACTGGAATTTTATTGACAACACTACTACACACGTTGGCTCATTGATACGAAGCTAAAAAGTCGTGTGAATGACGTCATTGACGTCACAAGAGACGACTTTGAAACAAACAACATGAGCGCTTAAGATGAGTTGTAACAGTAAAAACCATAACGCGCGACGACTCAATTACGAATTTGGGGCTGGTGGATGTGGGATGTTGAGATCTACCATCAACAATGCACGCACATCACAGTGACGAAGCCCAGCAACGCAAACAAACAAAATTATGCAAGGCAATCAAATAAACGCTGTTTCAAACACGAGAAAAGAAATGATCATGCAAGTACCCCGACTCTTGCTGACGGTGACGCGCATCGTCGACTCAAAGCAAGGACGGGGGGGGGGTGAAGCACAAGAAAACCGAGCGCGCGGCTAGTCAATCATTGACTCAAAATGGAACGACGACAATTGAAAAAAAAACAAGCAAAAACGGAAATGGTAAAACACAAAGCAAGGTGAGCAAACGTGTTGACAACAGAGGTCACGCCGAGAAGCTAGAAGAGAGACGCTGGAAAACGGCACACAGTGTTCATAAGCACAAGTGGTTTACGAGATGTTTGTGCCTCTGTATTGTGGCATAACCGAAGTACGTCTGTGTGTGTTTTTTTTTCGTCTAGAAACGTCCTCTTCGCAGAGCCCGTGGCCGAGATTTGAGTCAAGCGTGTTCAGGTGTTGTTGTTTTGCGTGTGTCGGCAGCGGTGCGAGTATTGCTGCGACACCTGTTCCGGTTGGGTGTGGTGCGCGTTTCAGGTGTCTTTGTATCCTGTTCGTGGTGATTTGTATTCCGCGACGTATCAGAACGTGGCAGCTGTTCTCAGAAGACTCCGGACACCGTAAAAGAGAAACAAACGCATGACAAAAATGGCACAGTGCAGAAGTACAGAGTCCAATTTCGCGAAGAGGAATCGGACATCGTTACGAAAATAAAAAGAAGAAGCAACGTATCAATAAAGGAAAATCATCAACAACAACAACACTGCATCAGAAATTGAGAGCAAATGATGTTTGTTGGTGTGGCTTTTGCATCCCTTGCAGGACAGGGAAAACATATATATATATAAGGTGAAGCAAGAAAGTGTGATTAGGCACACAATGAGATCCTGTCATTGCTTAGAATGTGGCCACGGTCATCGCTGCCAGGAGAGCCAACACCACAACTGCCGACGACAGCGCAGACAGAGGGGCCCAAGCACCATTACTGTTGAAAGTGCTTGTGTAGTTCTCGACTGTCCCGGTGAAGTTGAGTGACGAAAACGTGTCGGTCGATGTTGGCACAATCACGAAGGAGCACTTGTTCGTGGCCGCTGCGTCGGCGTCACTGCTGTAGTAGCATGGTGAGTTCGGGGGGACGGTCATGAGGCCGTTGAAGTTGTCCGTCACTGGTGTGCCGTCGCTGCTCCAGCAGCCGGATAGGTCGCCACTGCTCTGATTGCGAGAGGCAAAGGGAACGTTATAGTCGGGGATGTAACAGCACAGTGTCTCCTGTGAGTGGCATTGCAGCAGCAGTGACACTGCATCTACGTTGGTGGAATTGACTGGCAGAGTCCTGGTGCAGATTGTGGCGCAGCTGTCCCCGGCGCTAGCTGAGAATGCGAGCAGTGCCACGGAAACGGCAAATACATAGTATATATGAAACCGCATGATGAGAGGACGTGCGCGTGCGAGCGGGGAAATCAATGCGGTGCTGCACAGCAAGTGAAAAGTGGTCGGAGTAGCGACGAGTCACGAATGAAGAAAATTAACCACAAGAAAAGAAAATGAAGAGAAAGTAAGGTGATAATCCCAGCAAAGCAAGTGCTCTTTACAACGGAAAGCGATGTATGTGCTGGATTTGCCGATTAGACGAGGAACGCTCTGCGTAACGGTGCTGCGTATTATTATCGTTTACGTGAAGGGTATATATATTAAAGTGCTATGTGAGAAGGGAAAGGAAGAAGAACATGGGATACAGATGGAGAGAGAGTCGTGCGATGCGTGTAAAACGTGCAAAACAGAGCGGCGAGCGAGCAAGCTGAGACACAGAAATATACACATCCACAGAAAGCACAGAATCATCTTGAACAGTGTCTGCCACATACGGGATCGTCGCGGCACCGTGCAGGACACCTGTAATTGGTTGTTAAAGGGTGCACTGAAAGAACGACACACACAGGCCCCCCGCAATATGACATCAAATGAGTCACACTTTGTTCACGGTGTTTATTTCTTTCTTTTCTTTTTTTAACATTGGTGCCCCGCGAAGGGGGGAGGAATCGGGTAGCGTCATATCGAGCAACAGAAAGATGACAATGAAAGCGGAAACATAAAGAAGTAGGCAAAGCAAGGATCAGTGCGTGAGGTGGAGATGTGGTGCGGCCCTCAACTAGACCGTGTCGTGTTTGTCATTGCTGTACTTGTTGAAGAAATCGACAATGGCGAGATGAACGTAGGCCAGCACCGTTTTGCTGAACACGACCACCGTCCACTGCTTCAGGAGGCAGTTGACGTTCCAGTACGTCACACTCACGGCAATCCACGCGACCGGGTTCCACGCCGACCTGACAGTGGCGAACGTGGAGAGTAGAAAAATGCCTGACACGATACTGCTCAGGACGCTGCAGCACGTCCAAGAGACGGTTTGAGCGTACAGCCAAGTCCAGTGCAGTGGCGGGTCCTCGTCTGTGTAACTCTTGGTCGCAATCTGTCCCTCGCCATATTGGCCCGGGTGCGCGTTTTGGCGGAAGAACAGCCACCACAACGATGATCGCGGCAGCTTCCGGCATTTGCGGCAGCACAGGCGACTCAACAAGTGTCCAAGAATGATCGCGATTGGCGCGCCGAGAAATGTGTCAGCGGTGCAGAGACCGGCATACCAGCCAATGCCCTCCAGTGGTTTCTCGCCGCGGATGTAGACGTGCCGTGCGGCGCTCGAAATCTTGGCTGTGAAGATGTAATTTGTGACGCCCGCAAAGCCAGTTGCGCAGAGCATCTTCACGAGGTCGTACAGAAACACACGCGGGTGCCGTTTCTCAGCTTTGGACACGAAGCGACGATAGTAATAAATCGCAACAAACACCACAACGCCACCCAACGCCAGCAACGCGAGCATGATAGCACCCCCTGTGCCGGAGAAAACCATGCATTCCACTGGCATTTGACTGATGTGCTTGTGGCTATGTCTAGTGCTGGTGTTGAGGGCAGCGCTGACAGAACGTAAAATATATAACGTGAGACCGCAAGAGAAAAAAAGACGGGTCGTCACAAGTCCAAAAACTCGCGCGTGTGGTGAATGAAAACGTGTGAGAGTGTGCGAAAGCAAAGACAGCCACGACTCAGAGGGACGCCACAGGTGCCGCCACGGGTCCCTTGTGTGCGATGCTCAACACGTGTGCTGACAAGGGAGAGCACGCACGCACGCACACCGTGAAGCTAACGAAAGGGAGAATTGTGCGTGTGTGACACAGATCCGCGCCTACTGTGGTGGCCCGTCGCCAGAAAGGGAAAGCAAGTAAAAGACGAGGTGTGGAAGCAAGAGAAGGGGGGAAAGTGGGGAGAGTCGAGGGTGTTAAAGCGAGCTCGCACACGGAGGCATCAGGGTTCTCGTCGTGATAACCGCGGCAAGGTTCAGTCTGATGAACGAGTCACAGAGACAGTGTGAGGGGAACAGACCACGAAGCTTCCTTTAATGAAAACTCCTCGTGAGGGAAGGGGCAGTCTCTGGTTTACATGTATGTGCGACACTGCGTGTGGCACGACAGCATCAAGAGCCAACACAGCGTTAGTGTTGATACCGCCATGTGTGTGCACACGTACGCAGCGTCAACGTTCAACTGTTTGCAGTGGCCTGAGTATCGGGGGTCACCAGCCGCACCTCGGCATCGGTTTCTTTTTAACAATTCTCTTTTTTTTTTGTGTGTGTGTGTGTGTGTCTGCGCCACAGGTGTGGCACAGCTGTTTAGATTGATTCGAGCGAAGAAGGCATCGGCTTCCTTTCCAGCTCGCAAACGGGAAAAACAAACAAACAAAACTCACAACAAAGACGGAAACCGTCAAACTGTCAACAACAATGACCACAACAAACAACAAAAAGACGAACATACAAGAACGTACAAATCAGCGGAGCAAGAATCGACACCACAGTACCATCGCCGTAGCACAACCACAGTGTCCGCTCTACTTGAGCATAGCCCAGGAAGCTTTGCGAGATTTGACATAGCGCTGCACCACACCATCCGTGGCGTCGACGGCGTAAGAAGCCTCTGCCTCGTCCCGCCACGGATTGTAAGGATTATCGTAGAAGGGCTCGTAGAGTGCCCGCTCGGCCTCCTCTGTCCGAGCAGCGGCTTCCATCTGGACCGTCTGTACGTCCGGCGGGACGTCGCCGAGAACCTCGCTGTCGAGGAATCCCCTCTCCGGCAGCTGCGCGCGGATGTGCGGCGGAAGCATGAGCAGCTTGTGCACAAACATTTCTGCCTCGAGTTGCATGAGGGCACCCTCTGTGACGACCAGCGTCTCGTGAGTCAGGGCATCGTACGCGTTGAAGCGGTTCACTGGGATCGGGTTCTTGGGACCCTTGGGGCCCTTGGTGCGCTGCTTGGAGGCGGTGCGGTTGTAGTCGTACGGCTCGTCGCAGAGCAGCGTGGGCCGCACAAGCTTATTACGCCCGTTGAAGAAGCTGCCAAAGAAGAAGGCGCGATCGAACTCGCCGCTGGGTGTCACGCGAGACCCGCCATCCATGAAGAGCACGCCGCTGCCGTTGTGGCGCACATCCCACCCCATGGCGCGGCATAGTTCGAGGTACGCGTCCTGCGTCGGCTCAGGCAGTGTGAGGGAGTCCACCACTTGTAGCTTGCCCTGCAGCATCTTGAGCGTCATGAGCATGCGGTTGCTTTTGCTCCACGTTTTCACGTCCATGGTGGGCATGAGCATGTTCCACGGCTTGTTCGGCTTCGAGTAGCCACCCCACGGGTGCATGTGGTTTTTGCGGTCGCTCGCACGCGGCATGCCCATGCCAGTGTTGGGCCAGTTCTTCTTGGCCTTTCGCCAAATCTCGCGCGTCTCGTAGTCCCACATGCTGGAGAAGTTCTGGCACCGCACGAGCCAGTAGCTCAGGTTTTTGCTCATCTCCTCGACCTCGGGGTAAAAGCCAAAGATGAACGGGTCCAGCTCCCGTGTGTGGGTGATCTGGTTGTTCAGGTTGAATACCGGTGCGACGATGCGCTCCTTCATCGTGCCGACCGTGTACACCACGGGCTTGGTCGTGCTAAAGTGTGGAAGCTCCGGCAACTCCTCCGTGAAGTACGGGTGCACGCGCTGCGGAGACGGCAGGTACGGCGACACGAGAGGCTGGGTGACGGTGTTCTCAGGTCGGTGGAGAGGCAGCGGATGCGCGCCAGGGAGAACCTGGTGAGGCCCCTCGTACATAAAGTCGCCCTCATCACGTGGCGCGACATCGTGGACGCCAGAAGCGCGCTCATCGTAACGATTACTGAAGAGATAAAACCTCCTGCCAGACGCAGCCACCGCGACGGGCAGCGCACTGTGGATGAGAAGACGACGCATCACAATGGGTGTCGCCGCCTCGTTACTGTCTGCTTCTGCGCGCCTCGCGAAACAGTGCACACGTTCTATCAAGTGATACTGCGCAGTCGTAGAGAGTGAGGGAGTGGGGGAATGTGTGTGTGTGTGTGTGCAATAGGTAGTGGGGACACCAGATGAGTGGACTGGCTGCAACGGGCGGCAATGTGACGCGCTGTCAAGGAGCATAATTGCGAGTGATGCACGCAAATAGCAGCGAGTGGAGAAAAGCTTCACGGTCCACAACCGGTATCAGCGGCGGGAGAGTACACAAGGACGCAACGACACATTAGTGGGGTATCCACACCGCGCTTTCACTCTGTCATGAGCGTTGTATCTATCCCTCTCTTTCTCTCTGTCGGTCGTACTTGTGCAAAGAAGTGCGAATGTGGACTGTTTATGTGCCACCAGCGACTAGTGTGTGTGTGTGTGTAACAGTGATGTGCGTTTAGGTTTCATTGTCTTCTCTCTTCTCTTTGTTTCCTTTTCTTTTTTTTTTGATGAGGGGAGAAGCTGATAGGCCTCATTCTCGCTTCCTTCAGAGCTCACACCGAAAGATGAAAGAATGTACAGAGATTTGTGTTCACTAGACAAGTGTACGTGAGCATGGAGAAAAAATGCCAGAACAAGACGGCGAAAGGGGGAAAAGGGGAAACAAGGGATATTGCAATAAAAAGACAGGAGAGGAGCACAGCATGAACAAACAGTGGTGGCCCTCCAGGGGACGACCACGCCAATTGACAAGCACCACCACCACGATGCAGGTGAGTGCGCACACACCCATCAGCAGAGTCATCAACAAAAACACTAGCATAGAAACACACAAAAGAAAACCGGCGAACACCGTTTCTGGCGGGTCATGATTTATCAGGCATGTCACGCTGTAGCTTGCATATCATGTGAAACTGCTCGTCGATTTCTTCTTGTCTTTGCGCCAGCTTTGCCTTGAGGCTGTCGTTTTCCGAGGTGATTTGGTCATAGGCGTCTTGGAGGCGGTGATTCTCCGCCTCCAGTGCATTATACTGCCGCAACATCTGCTCGTTCACCTTGTTGAGGAGTTGGATCTGCGTCTTGGCAGCGTCTAGTTCGGCTCTGATGGCCTCGTCAGCGCGACTGGCTGGGGTAGCTGCCTCGCTTGCGGTCTGGACTGCTGGTGCAGGTGCTTGAGAACTGACTGCGGCTTCGTCGGATGCACTAGTCTGCGCCTCAGCCGGCCCCACTAACGCACAAGTGCGCACAAGCTCGACCTTGGCCAAACTACGGACCAGCGAGCCGAGCAACGACGCCGGTACACGAGGATTATGGACGCCACGTGTGGCCTGCGCAAGGACCGCGTGGACCGGCACACGCCGGCATCCGCGCTCAAAATGCTCAAGTGAGGCTGCTGGTGACGACGACGCGCGCCGTCTCGGGAGCGGCTCTTCTGTATTCATAAAGCTAAAGAATCAAAAAAAGAAAACAAGAGAAAAGAAATTTGACTGAATACTAGACGTGTGAAATAGAAAGTATGGTATGGCACCGGCTGTTGCCAATTTATATGTATGATATAATTGCGGCCTTCTGTTTTTGTGGTGGAGTAAAGAGAAGAGAGGAGGAGAGGGCGTAGTGGGTTGTGAGTGTAGACTTGATGGACGTAAGTATCTTATCAGGCAATACTGGACGCTGAAACCAGCAGAGCCGCAAGACTGACTGCGCAGTCAACACAATTTGATAGCCGCCACATCGTCAACATCTTCTTGCACGTGTGTATATGTCTCTTTTGTGTGCTGCCTGCATGTTTTTATGTGTGTTTGTTTTCTGTGTGTGTGTGTGTGTGTTTTACCTGAGCTCCACGGTCAACCACGTGAAGTGAGCTTCTAAACGTCTAAAACGCAGATGATGGCGGCATTGCTGTCGTGGAAACGACACGCTGCGGATGACAGCGTTCTTCAGCGAGAGGGCTTCCAAATTTCACGTTGCCCTCACCAAGATGGTCTGCACACGTGGTCAGTGAGCCGGGAAACGATGCGAGGCAGCTGCGGAAAGGTGGAAAATTTGTCCTGCTGTCTCCCAGGAACGGGTTGCGGCTCTCCTCCGCTGCGTTCATGGTTCGCGCACACGTGTGAAACTAGGAGGAGCGTCTACACGTCTCTCAGTTTTACTTTCTCACGTTTCGTGGTTCGGCAGATCAAGTCGGCCGCAATGAAGAACGAGAATAACAACGAGAGAGAGAGAGAGAAAGCAGAGGCAGGGAGGTTGAAGAACGGGGAAGAAAAGAGAATGCGAATAGATAAGTAAACCACTCCTGGGTGATGCGCATCATGCATGGCGCCACGCAATCCCAACTGCCAGGGAGAGAAAGAGGCAGAAAAAGCGGACTCGCAAAGGACAGACGAAATAAACGTTTGAGAAAAGTAAATTGGTTTATAACGGATCCCTCAGTGGGCAGCCAAAGGGGGAGAACCACAGACACTCACACACACGTGAAAAAAAAAAGGGAACAGTGATGAAACAAGGAAAGGAAAAAGTACACGGCGCTTTTTGTGAGGCAATAGGACGTAAAGAGATAACTGGCCTGACGAAATAATCAAGATGCTTCCGGGTACTACGCGAGTAGCAACAGGTCAGCACAGTGTAGCCCCTGCACATTACCTGTGCGGCACTGCTGCGTCGCGTCATTCTGCAGATTTGCGAGCGTGAAAAGAATGGCCGCTCCGTCGCAGAGTTCTCCAGCCAGTCGCGATGCGGTGTGGGCGATGCCAAGGTTCGGCTTACCAACCGGCGACCACGTCGATACATACGACGCGCGGACGTGAATCGCCGCGGGGACTTTGCTGCCTGCTGCGCGCTCTGTCGCGTCTACCATGTCGGCATCGCAAGCGAGCGTCACGCGGAGAATGCGCTGGATCGCGACGGTCTCGGCGCGCTGAACGACCTCGCACCAGTCAGCGTCGGCGGACGCTGGTGGGTGCAGCACGGCACGGTCGGAGAACGTCTCACTCCCAACCTCAGAGGTGGCAATAAGCCGGATGGTTGGCAGTGCAGCTGAGGTCTCTCCAAAACGCACGGCACACACATCGCGCAGGTGCCACGCCAACGGATCGCCTGCAGGCAGTGCGTAGAGAGCGGAGTACAAGTTCGTGGCTGGGTCAGACGCGGTCACGGACCACGGAAGCAGCGTCGCCGTGCCTTCATGCTGAACGGGCAGGGATGCGGGCGAGAGCAGCGACTGGCATTCTACGGACACGGGTGAGCAGCCCAGGTGGCCTGCAAGCACCACGTGGGAGGATCCCCACGACGCACAGACGCCGCTGCTCGTGTCCGGGTCCCACAAAAAGCGGCAGAGCTCTCGCAGCAGCGCGAGGCGGAGTTTGCCGTCGCCGCCATCGGTGCCATCCAGGCTCCCGAAGTCAAACGTCACGAGAATGATGGTTTGTTTGGTTGCCTCATGCGTGACCTGGCACGCACAGGCGGGGATGCGCGCGGCTATCTGGCACGCCACAGTAGAGCGGGGGAGGCACGCCGCGTACTCTGGACAGCTGTCCACGCGCGCAGCGACGCTGGCAAGCAGATTGACCGAGTCCATGTGCCCCTCCACAAAGGTGAAGACACCCTCCCTGGCCAGAAAGACGAGTCCATCCATCGAGCGAGCTGAGATGCCTTCGCCGTTGCGGAGCTGTTTGGCAAATTGCGGCGTAGCCCCCTGCACAGTGCACACGTCCCATTGCGCGCTGGCCAGTTGCGTGGTTGCACCGCGGTAATCGCGATTGCTTTCAGCGAAGGTGGGGCGGTACGTCCCGATGGTGATGTGGTGGGATGATTCACGCATCGCGAGCAGAGGTTCACAGCAACAGGAGCGATGAGCACTCAATGGGAACTTGAGTAGGGAGGCATGTTACAGGCGAGTAAAAGTATGGGTGTGCGTGAATGGGGAAGAAGGAAAGCATGGGAGAAGGGCGCGTGTGTGAGGAGAACTGCGAATCCTCGTATGTCAGGGTCGGTTTACAATTTTTTTGTTTGGCAAGCATCTGTCAAAGCATTGTGATTGCTGACGCTCCAACGACAGCATCAGCACAAGCTGCTGTGCACGCTTGTTCATCGCCGCGCTGTGGTGATTCTTGTGGTGGTAGGCGTTGAGCAAGTTTCAAAACATGACACACTTATTCTTTTTCCTCTTCTTCCGATCCTGGCTACCTCTCGAGGACAATTCTGACGATAGGGCCGACGAGGACGTCGCGGCCGGCACGCTTTCTTCAGTGCATGCGCTGCTGTCTGAGTCGTCGTCCGCCAAAAGCAATCGCATCATTGTGTCGAAGATAGCTGTCGTGGCCACCGAGTCCTTTGCTGACACTTCTGCAAAGGTGCACCCCAAAGCATGCGCGGTCTCCTGCCCCTCCTCCGATGAGACAACACGCGCAGCGATGAGATCTGTCTTGTTCGCCAGCAGGAAGCACCGATGAGTGGGAAATGTGGTCCTTTGTGACATCAGTTCGCACAGACGCACGTACAGAGGACGCACAGCGTCGAAGCTGGCGCGATCCGACACGTCGTACACGAAAAGAAACGCGTTGCACCCGCACAAGGTCCGATTGCGAACCACGGAGAACGCCTCATTGCCAGAAGTGTCCGCGACCGTCAGCGGCACGCACGTGTCGCCGTCCACCGAATAGCCGAGGCGGTAGAACGACTCAACAGTCGGCGCGGGTGACTCAACATAGTGGCCCTGCAGCCACTGCAGCACGAGACAGGTCTTTCCAACGCCAGAGCTGCCAATAACGCCAAGCACTACCTCACGCGGCATGAAAGTCGCGCTGTTTTGATGTGTGTATGTGTAGTGAAGCAGAGCACGCGATGCGAACAGAGGGAAAGAACAAGGAGAAGAGGAGAATAGAATGGGCAATCGTTTGCGCGTCGACGACGAGGGGCGTTACCGTGGCAGCTGTGTTCCTTTTTTTTTTTGAATGGTTGCTGACAACGAAGCAAACGAAAAGATGAACAAGAAGAAATCGCGTGAGCCTCTGGATTTGATTTCTCTTGAGCGTGGTGTGCCACGCAGAAATGACTATTATTATTATTACATTGGCAGTGTAACAACATGCGCGTGAAGAGGAAAAATAGAAAACAAGTACACAACAAACAGACGCGGCCGAGTGGCACATCAACAGCAGTATAGTTATCTATCTATTGTTGTCTGCGACACTCAAGAGAGAGAAAACACACACACACACACTACTCCACAACAGTCGCGTCACCGTCAATGACAATGCCACCCCTCGTCGCCAGACGACGATTAAAATGGATCGCCATGGGGACAGCGACAGCGTTGACCGCCGCGCAGACCAACAGCGGTGTCGCAATGCAGACGACGCCGTAACACATGTGCTGATCTTGGTGGCCTTGCTTTGCGCTGTAGTGATCGTACACGGGGCCAAACAACGCCATGTTGAAGATCAATGGCGACAGCATGCCGGCTGTGTAGAGCCAGCTGTAATGTTTGCCGCAGTTGGTGGCGGTGAAGAGCGAGGTGATGATCAGTACCGTGCTCCCCCACGAGACACCAGTGGCCAAGCCGACCACAAAAAACGGCACAAACAGCAGCGCGACGGGGAAGAAGCAGAACAGCGGCAGGCCAATCACGTTGAGGGCTGGTGCAAGGATGAGCAGCAGTGCCATGGGCTTCTTGCGCTGCTCAAAGACGGGGTGGCACAGGCCCACAAAAATGCGGCCGAACGCGCTGGCGACGCCGTAGATGGAGACAAACACTGTGTTCACCGTGAGCGAGAAGGCGTCGCCGGCCAAGGCTTGGTAGATTTGACTGCTGTTCGAGGAGACGACCGTCATGGAGCCCCACGCGCCGAGGCACACGAACCACATGAGCCATATTTCCCGGTGCCGCAGGTTGTCGAAGAGTGTGTGACTGTTCAGAGTGTAGGTAAGCCCCGCGCCAGCTCCGCCGTCACCGGCATGCGGTGCCGCGGGATCATTGAGGGGAAGCACGGAGGAGCTGTCAGCCACGACGACTGGCTGGGATAGACGTGCCGTGGCAGTGCCGTAATCGTCCTTGTCGTCGTTGGTGCCTTCCCGCGCAACGTGGACGTCGTCGTGCTGGAGGTAGCTGGCACTGGTGCCGTCCGACTCCGCTGGCTTCACAGTCGCTGGTGTTGTTGGGGAGTGCACGTCGGGGTGTCCGAGCGCGGCCGTGTTCGCCTTGTCTGCCGTGGTGGTCGCAGCGGATGTGGTCGGACTCGCGAGTGGCGCGCAGTAGCCGCCGACGTTGATGCGATAGGACGGCGTGGTGAACGTCATGGCGATGAAGGAGAGGCACAGCGCGATGGTGACGAAACCGATCAGGTACCGCGCGCCAGTGGAGATGGTGAAGAAGTTCTCCGACAGACTTGTGACGAGGATAAATAGTACGGCACCGCAGAGGATGCCCGTGCCGACGTTGAAGGGACGCTCAAAGAGAGTGGGCTCACCGCCACCGCGCCGGAGCGTGTCTTGGTCCATTACGTTGAGTCCAAGGCAGCGCGTGTCTGCGGTCGGCAGTTTCAGATAGCGGACGCTGAGACCGCCAGCGATGGCGGAGTAGATGAAGAGGAACACAAAGAACGGCCCGATGGAGGCGAATTGCTTCTCAAAGAAGGCGACGTAGATTTGCGCGACCAGAGCGCTGCCGAGGCCCATGAACGTCTTTTGGATCAGCACGACCCGCCCTTGATAGCACGAGAATGCTTTCAGGTTGGTCAAGACGCTGCCTTGCTCGAAGAAGCTCGCAGAGAGCTGCGAGAAGCCGTAGAAGAAGCACATGAGCAAGACACTCGTGCCCCACGGCGGATTATCGACGTCTGAAAAGATAAAGTAGAGCCCGATCCACCCAAAGACGTTCATAATGGTGCCAGCCAGCAGCGTCACAGACGGGCCTTTGGCGTCGTACAAGAAGCCGGTTGGGAGCGAGAAGTAGCTCAGCAAAACACCCACCGTCGACACAACGTTCACTTGAGTCTGCGTGTACGCAAAGCCACCGCGCTTCATGTACGGGCTGAAAATAGCGAACACGAAGCACGCGCCATTGTTTACACAGATGAGGATGCCTACGAAGAACCGAAAGAACCACAGTTTTTCGAGGCTATACTCACACGGCGCAACACTCATCAGCTCGTATGCATTTTCCTCCATTGAACCGTACTGTCTCGGGCGTGGAGGGACGACGGAGGGGAGGGGGGAGAGGAAGGTAGTAAGCGCGAATCGATAGTGTGTGTGTGTGTGCTCTGCTGTAGTGTTCGGCGACAATCAGGAGACTGACGAGATAAAATGAAGCACACAAAGAAGTGGGGGAGAGTGAGGGAGTGAGAGTTGATATCATGGCTGCCGACTCGCTCTTCGTTGCGCCTGTACTCCTGCGTACCGCTAAGCGCAGCGACTCAATGTGACATTGTTGGGGACCGTACACGTGAGATCACGCGGAAAACTCCTGCTCAGAAACAGCGACGCGTGCATCGCACGGTGCACAGGGCCCAGTGAAGAGCCACGTGCACGTCGCGTAAGCCCCGGTGTCCACTGGAGCGCCGACATGTAAAAGTATCGTCGCTGATGGTCTGAGAGTTCAGATACCAGCGAACTGCGTCCGCTTCATGGTGTGCCTGACGACGTTACTACTGTTCACAATCTTTTTTTTCTTTGTCTCTGTTTGATGGGGTGTCGGCTTGTATCGAGTAGCTGTAGACGGAGTGATTCGACAAGCGTCGTATTTACATGTGTTTTTTTTTTCTGTTTCTTGATCTGCGGGAGAGGGAGAGAACGTGACGCTATGGCTTTACTTCTCACGATCAGTGTAGTGTGTGCGTAGCGTCCTCAGACGACGTGTCGTCGTCATCGCCATCGCCGCCAAGGCCATCGTCATTGTCGCTACCACACGGCTTCACACGACGCGTCGTGCCTGGCGTAAACGCAGGAGCGGTCTCGCCAAGGCAGGATACACCCGCCGCTAGCGCTGTCTCCCGTTCCTGTGCGACAGTGGTGCCCACCACGTTGATGGACACGTTGCCACCCTCGTGTGTCAGGAGGAGAGTCGTGTTGAGTTCCCCAATCGGTTGGCGGCCGGAAATGGTCACCTGCACCGCGTCCGTCATGCCCGCGGCCAGAAATCGGTGGGGGTAGTGAAGAGACACGTACGGCTTGAACTCCGCCGTCGCCGCAACACGGTAGCGACACGGCACGGTCGACGTGTTCGTGACGTAGACGAGGATTGCGTAGACGCGGCCGACCTTGAGCGCGCCGAACAAAACCTGAGCGGGTGTGACAGCGAGCGTTGGGTGGTGTCCGTACGACGACGCGGTGGCGCCAAACGAGTCAAGCGTGGGTGAGGCGGCGTTGCCACTCGCACCGAAGGACACGGCACCACGCGAGCGCATCAGCGGATTGCCGCCGTAGCTGTCAGCCGCTTTGCTAGCGTACAGGGTCGCAGGGTCAGACGGTGGTGGTGGTGGTGGTGTGGCGGACGCTTGTGAGGCCGGCGGCGTCACGCGCTGCTCCGGTCGTGGAGCTGCCGCGTTGCTGCTTGTGAGGACTCCCGGTGTGGCACGGACGGGCGCGATCTTCCCTGTCTTTGTGGTCGCACGCGAGGCGGCCTCTGAATCCCAGAAACGCAGGACGTGGCGCGCATCCGCTGCGCATTTCCGTTGCGGCCCGTCGTCGTCTTTCGTTCGCCTTGCCGCTACGTCCAGTGCGACGACCCTGGTCTGCGAGGACGCAGCTAGAGTCGTACTGGATGCGGTCTCTTCGACGCAGTACGGTGTGCGCGTCGCGGCGGTGCCGAGACAGAAATCGAGCAGAGCCGCCTTCGCTGCCGGAGAGGCACTGACGAGATGACTCACCTGCGCCATCGTGAGGCGAGAGGACGACGGCTGTTGTTGTTGCTCTTGCTGCGCCGTCGTGTTGATGAGCAGGCGCCACGACAAGCAGCCGCCATCAGCACCATGCGCGTTGTGTGTATCTCGCAGCGCGACAGCGACCTGTGGGAGGCGGTCTACGAGCGCGACAGCGGGAGCGACAGCGATTGGCGGAAGCGACAGCGGGCAGAGCTCGCTCACCCAGCGGCGCAGGAGTGCGGCACGGCACGGCGCGTTCAGGAAAGCCAACTTGCCTCCGCTGGGGCCCACCACGATGCAGCAGGCGTGTACGGTCGTTGCCGGGGCGTCGTCGTGCACGTGCAGTGCGTGTTGGAGTGACGGCAGGTGGAGCGCTTGCGCGGCTGCCTGCACTACGGCAGTGGTTTCCGGAGCGAACACCGAGGCCACGGCAGCGGCGCGTCCCTTGGTCCGCACGCGCGGCGCGGACTCGTCCAGCTGCGCCAGGTCGGGGCGGCGCCAGTGAAGCGCGTCGCGTGGATAGCGCACGTCGGTCGACTCCAGCGCCTGCACAAAGGCCGGCCGCACCGTTTCGCGGTGACGGATCGGCATGCCATCATCGTGCTCGCCGCTGATGGGGTATGTCGCAGGCAGGCGGAGGCGGCCATCCGTGACGTTCTCGACGGTGCACGCGCCAAGTGGTGAGACACGGCACACTACGTTTGCCATTGGTGACGAAGACGACGGCGACGACGACGCTGATGGGCCGTGAACGGTCCCGCACACCATACCGCCAAACGCCGCGTCAATAGCAAAGACACCGGTCAGTGCCGCAGCGGCACCACCGGCAGTGCTACCGCTACCACCCGCAAGGGAGACGCTCGATGGGTCTGCTGTTCGCACGCGCACAGCGTAGTCAACCAGGTCGACCGTTGCCGCCAGTGCGCCGTACAGTGACGTGCGCACGGTGACGGTGGCGGCGCTCAGGTCATAGCACAGTTGGCAATCCGGTTGATGCACGGTCACGGTGGCTGCCGAGGCGCGGCAGCAGACCAGCGGCAGCCCGCACACCCGCCACTCGGACGCCCCGTCTGCGCCACGACACACCTGCACGCCCTCGCTGAAGACCACTCGAGCGGGGACCCCCTCCGACAGGTCGCCGTCGACCCGCACCTCATCAGCGCGCACGAAGCCGGTTGTGCGACCGCCACTGGTCAGCACGGGCGACCATCCGAGTGAGGGCAACGCGTGTGTTTCGCCGGCACTGCGCACGGTGCACAGTCCGCGTGCCGACACCGTCACGCAGCCGGCGATGTGGCCGTCCTGCAGCGCGCAGGTGACGTAGCTGCCGTCGGGGTGGAGGGCCACGACGAGACCTGGCGCGCTGTCGAAGCCCAGCTCAGCGACACCCTTTGCGTAGTACGTCACGAGCCGCAGCCCACGCAGAGCCACGGTGTGTGCTTTGTTCGCGTTGGCAGGGTCGGGGGCGAGCACAGTGAGCGCCGCCACCGCGTGTTCAGAGGTGTGTTGTGGGACGCAGGCGCGGATGGCTGCCCGGGCCTCGTCGAATTGAAGCACAGCCTGCGGAAGCCGTGCGGAGAGGCGCACCTCGGGGAGCTCCTTTCGGCATCGCAGTGGGACCGGAATGGTTTCGAGGCAGTCCCGCTCCATCTCCTCCAGCGTTTGCACCTGCGTCGACTGCTTCTCCTTGCCCTTGAGTGTCTTGAGGCGGGCGTTGGCGGCATCGAACTGGGCACGCGCCTGCTTCTTCGCCTTGTCCACGGCGATCGCGTAGGATGCTGCCTCTGCCGCGGCCGTGTTGTCGGCGAGCACCTCGGCCTGAAGGCGCAGTGAGCGCCCCAGGTGCACGAACGTGCGGACGCCACTCCTCACGTGATGCGCTGGGACGGTGGTGGCAGCCTTGTCCGCGTCACCTCCTGTTTGCTCGCTGTTGGGGGCAGGAGGCTGCGCGTCACTGTCGCTGGTGGGGTCATCCACGAGGAAACCAAACTCGGCGCCGTGGACGGTCGCCACGGTGGCGGCGACGGCGCGCGTGTTGCCCACCCGCCGCTCCACCTCCACGAGGCTGTCGGGCAGCAGCACCCACTCCACCTCCTCGCACGCTGTGATCGCACCCTCACCGAGAGCCAGCAGGGACTGCCGTGGCGGGCTGCGGATGACGCGGGTCACCTCCTCCAGCACGCGACGACGGCGCAGTGTGGCGGCGATGAGGTGCGCATGGTCCTGCGGGGGCGGCGGCGTCGGTACGCGCCGCGGTCGCCGAATCAAGTTGCCGTCGTCGTCCTCGACGAAGCTCTCCTCTTCCTCGTCACCGTCGCCGTCCTCCTCGTCGGCGGCCTCGTCGTCGGACGGGAGCGGCAGCGGGTGAAAGAAGAGGTCCTCGCGGTGCCAGGCATCAAGCAGCTGAGCGTATTCAGGAAAGCTCGTGGCACCCGTGAAGCCGTACGTGCCGTGCTGCGTGCGCGTAGCAGTGAGTCCGCGCACCAGGCTGTACACGGTGTTGGCGCCGACGGCGCGGCGCTGCACACGCCACCCTTGACAGTTCTTTGCCGCCAGCGCGTCCGACATCACCGCAAGATCGGCGCCCGAGAACGGGAGCAGCCCACAGGCCAGCAGATCTGTCACCAGTGCCTCCACGTCTGCCGCAGAGCGGTCCTGCATCGCAGAGACGCCGCGCAGCATCCGCGTCAGGCAGTCAGCCAGGGTTGCGGGCGCTTGTTCCTGTGCCGCTCTCAGGTCGTCGCTATTGCTCTGGGCCTGCTCACGAGGCGAGCGAGACGACATAGCAGGCGACGACGCGGCGATGTGCAGTGTGTCTGCGAGCGTGGGTCCCTGGAACAGCGCAGCGGTGAGTGCACCAGATCCAGCAGACGCACCACTGGAAACCACCGCTACCTCTTCCTGCCGTTGCGGTGCCGCGGTGAGAGCGCCCCACACACCACGGAGAAAGCGTGCCGTCTTCGTCGCGTCGGCAGCCACTCGGAGTGCATCGGAATGAGCCCTTGTCGGAAGCGACGTCGCGCCGCTGCTGGACGCCACCTGTGCGATGCACGCCTGTGCGAAGCGTGCGACGGCGGGGCGAGCATCCCGGCCGTGAGTGCGCATGTAGGCGTCGAACTCTGTCCTGTCGGCAGCGACCTCGTTCATGGAGGCTGGGTGGACAGGGGTGGTTTGAGGCACCGCAGGGATGGTCTCCTCCTCTGTGGCACTGGTCGACGCACCCGCGGCTGCCGCCTTTTTGCCCGTGCTTTTTCGCTTCGCGTTTTCCTCGGCCTCGATCTCTGACAAGTCGGGCGGTGCGTCTGGGTTGGCGAGCGGCGTGTAGCGGGGGACAACCACCTCGCATCCGATCGCGCTCCATGCGCGGAAGCTGAACAGCTTCGCCTCGAGGTCCCACAGAGTTTCCGTGAGGCTCTCCATAAAGGCCTTCTCGGTCACGGTAACGCGCAGCCGGCCTTGCACGTCGCCCGCGATGGGTTCGCAGGGCACCTCGATCGTGTGGACGAGCACGCTTGTCAGCGGAGTGCCCGCCTTCGGTGGACGCTCCAACACTTCCCGCTGATGGCGTGACAGCGCCTGCGCAAGGCTCTCGATGACAGGGACCTCCGCGATGGGTGAAATCTTCGCGTGGCTTCCGCGGGAGGCTGCGCGTTTGTCGACCGGGCTGGTCGTGACGCTGGCACGCTGCGTGGGACCAAACGTGGCGTCGCTCTGGATGTCGAGGACGGCGTGCAACGCCACATCCGCCTTGCTGAGCTCCTCGACGTCCTCGAGAGAACTTGGGTAGTTCACGAGGCACACGACCTGAGGTGCGCGATCGGTGGTGGCGAACGGGTAGCCGCGTCGCGCAGGGGGGACCCCGTCGTCGTCGTCAAACTCCCCCGTCGAGTCTGCCTCGTCCTCTTCCTGCGCCAGCTCTGCCTCGGCCGCGCTGAGAGCCTCGGCTGCGGGCAGCCCATCCTCCACGAACTGATCTCGCAGAGCGAGGACGGCCGCCCGACGCGCAGCCGCCGCGTCACGGCGACTCGTTTCGAGAGCCACCGCAACCTGTACATAGAGCTCTCGCAGCTTTGGGGCAACGGACTTGGACGCGTCGACAACGGACCCAGCGCTGCCGTCTGGCCGGGTCGCCGCCCGGGACTTCTTGCCAGTCGCCTTCTGCTGCGTCTCCGTGCGGACATCTGCAGCGTCAAGCACAAAGAAGCGATCCGGCAGTGACGTGGCGAGCTGCTGGATCAGGTGCGGAATCGCCACAGTCCCTGGGGTGCTGGACGTGATGTTGATGACGATGGGGTGAAACGCATCGAGCGCGGCCCTCGTAAGTTCGTCTGTGGTAGCACCTTCCATCGTGCAACAGCAACCGCAGACCACAAGAACAGCGACCCGCCGGCTTTTTTTTTCTTTTTTTTTTGCACTGAAGGGTTTCTCTGATGCCTGGTGGCACACACACGATCACGTCCACTCAGTGGAACAGCTAAACGCACACAGGCAAAAGTGAGAATCACACTGGATCGCGATGATCGCCAACCACGTAGTTCACTGGCAGAGCCCGCCGAAAATGTGAGACAAACGAAAAGGAGAGCAAGAGAGACAAGGAGAGTTGAAAGTGATGTGAGTCACAGTAGTGGGCATTGTTTGGCACGTGAAAGACGGTGAGACAGCAACAACTCGCCGTGCACAAGAGAGCCTGGTACGGGGAGTTGAGAGCGGCTCTCTCACTCACCACACACTGCTCGTCCTACAGCACATATCGGCAAGCGAAAGAAAAAAGGAAAGAAGGCATGGTGAACGCCGCGCGGTGTCTGTGTTTTACTGTTCGATGATCTTGTTCTTTTGTGTGTGTTTTAGGTATCTGTTTCGTCCTTTTCAGCGAGAGAGAGAAGGAGAGTTGCAAGCATTCGTGCGTACATCCCCATGTGCATTGTCAGCAGAAATGGACGAGAGTGGCGCAGGCTGCAGTGGCAACGGCCAGCGCTGCGGTTTGTGAACCAGTGTAGATGTGGACCACGACGAACAGGCCAAGGGGAGCGGAGACCACGTAAATGGGGTACGCAGCGGAGCGCATGTGCTCTGCGACGCCAAGACGCAGCGCCGCGCCGAGAAGCTTCGAGGCCGTGATGATGTGCACAGTAAGGCGCGTCACATACGGAGCGTCGCGCGCACTGACTGCTTCACGGAGCTGCGTGCCCAGGTACGCCAAGAGACAGCCCGCCCCGACGTCGAGAACCGATGCGCAGAGTACATAGACGGCCCAGCCATAGTCGCGCGTGCTGTACGTCTTGACAGCCACGGGGAGATAGTACCCCGCCATGGCGATGAGGGCAAGCCCCAGCGCGGCAACGCGTCTGTGGCCCGGTGCCCAGCCGAGAGCCCTCAGAAGCCGCGGCACACCCCAGACGGAGGTCGCCAGGCTGATGGCGAGATGGCCGCCAGTCCAGGCGTACGAGCCCAAGATGGAAGGATCCACAATGGCGTACAGCGACTGATGAACAGAGGCCAGGAACGCTCCCGTCACGAGTGCGACGGCGGCGCGGCGCACCGGCGCGTTGGCAGCCGTGTGCACCAATCCCGTTACCCACTTTCTGTACGCTGCCGTTGTCTCCGCGACCGGCTGCTTTAGTGGCTTGGTGCGCCGCAGTTGTGCGGCCAGGATGCCTGTGACCGCCGTCGCCACCACCTCCATGGTGAGAAACTGCTGCGCGACCACGATTGCATCCTTTGTCTGGTCGTACCACACACCCGGCAAGATCATCCCGGCGACCGTGCCGTAGAGAGCCCACTGTGCTGGGTCGCTGGCCGGCACGCCGATCTGAGCAGCCACGAGCCGCGAAAGGAGCTTCTCATGCCGGAAAAGCCCGTTCAAAAAGCGCGAAAAGAAAAACAAAAAGACAGAGTGTTGCATCAGCGCGTAAAGTCCGACGGCGCCGGCCCCTGTCGACGCCAAAACCGTCAAAAAAAGCGCCACTGGTGCCGACAGGCGAGCCGCAACAGCCTCTGCGAGCCCGGTCGAAACGAACTGCGGCACAATGTAGCACAGCTGAAAGACAAGCAACATGAACGCAGAGCGAAAGTCGACGTAGGCACCCTGCGCCACCATCACCGGCACTCCCGAGATGGAAAAGATGGCATCGAGAAACAATCCTAGGCGCAGCAGGAGCGCCGCTGAACGTGGCTTTGGCGTCGCGTTTTTCTTCATGCGATGGGGCTGCCCAGAGTCAGGTGTCTGTCGCTTGAGGATAAAATCGGTGTGGGTGAAAAGTGTCGGCTGCCAAACGCGTATAGCACACGCACGTACAAAAACGAAGAAGATGCACAGCTGCACGAAAGCATTGTTACCGAGTAGATACGTGAGACAGAGGGCAAGAATGTGAGTGTGTGAGTGCGAGCGTCATGAGCGCGATCGTCACGCCACCTATCAGAAGAGAGAGTGCGCGTGTGTGTGCAGACCGAGAGGGCGTGAAGATGCGCCGCCGTGTGCACAGTCATTCTCCCTCTCGTGTTGTGTTGGTATTTGCGTTGTGCGCGTGTCCGTATCCTCTTGTGTCAGCGAGGTTCCTTCAGTCTATAGAGGGTTTGTCGATACACTTGCAGTTCCTTTTCGTTTCTTGCATGCTGACGGAGTTGCTTGTCTTTTGGTGTTGTCTGTCTCAAACCGAGGTGAACAAAAACTGAAACTATGTCGCAAAGGCGGAGAGACAGGGCGAGACATGGCAGTGAACATCTGGATAAGCCACATCGCAAAAGTGCAACTAGTAAACATCGATTGTACTCTCTTTCTCTCTCCTCTGAAACCACACACGGCAACAACAGGAAAACAATAGCCAACACAAGGAGCACCAGACCGCACACATCGTGCGCGGCACGTTGGTCACCGCGAGAGGATGTCGACGACGGCTGACATGGCCCGCGCGATGCCGTCGTCCTCATTGGCGATCTCCACCAGACTGGCGAAACGCGGCTTCGCAGGACGCAGCTGTGCGCGTCCCTCGGGGTGCTCCGCAATGTGGTACGCGAGGCGCGCCAGGTGAACGAGAACATCGCGCTCGTCCTCGTAATCCAGGAGTTCGCAAATGCGCGGCGCCACACCAACCTCGACCGCCTGGTACTTGGCAGCCTCCAGGACAGTGATTTGTGCCATGGCGGCCACCACGGAGACACGCACGGTGAGATTTGTGTTTGTCATCTGCGGTAGCAGCGCGGCGAGAGAGCCGTGCCGGACGCACTCACGCTTGCCCTCTGGCGTCTCCGCCACCCGCGAGAGCACCTCCGCGACCTCGGCGACGAGTAAATCGTCGGTGCTGTTCGCGACGGCCTCTGTGACGGCCTGGACGCCGTGGAGTTTCATGAACTCAATCTCAGCTTCCTTGACGTCGAAGATGGGCAGCAACGCGACGCAGGCGACAGCCTTGACGACGACAATACCCCTCTCAACCAGCGCGACCATCTTGCCAATCGAGCCCAGTTCAACGAGCCGCTCCGTCAACGCAAACGAGTTGAAGCGGGCGTGGCACGCCACGATCACACGCAGCGCGATCACCACAACCCCCTCGTCGGAGTCGTCCAGAGCCGCGAGAATGCTCTGCAGCGGCGTTTCGCCAGCCTGCTCCATCGCGAGGACCTCGCGATGCGCAGAGGGGACGTGCAGCAGCAGCTCCAGCGCCGACGCCGCCTTCTCGCGGATATCCGCGATCTCGTCCTTGCACATGATGGAGAGCAAGTAGGCCAGCGCGCCCGTGGGGAGACTGCGCGCGCAGTTCTCCTGCTGCTCCACGTACAGCTCCGTCAGCTGGTCCAGCCCTTGCGCGCGCACGTTGGGGTCCTCGTCAAGAACCCATCGGCGCACCTTGTCGAAGACCAGGTCTCCGTATGGACGCGTGAACACCTTTGGGTTCATGCTCGGCACATTGGGCTTCACCTCGTGCAGCAACAGGCATCGTTGGTGCCGATCGAAGCGAACCTCAGGCGCGGCCTTCGCAAAAGGATCCGCATTGGCTGCTATGCCTTGATTCCGTCTAATGACAGCCCACATACAACCGCAGAGAGAATGTGTACGTGTATATATATATATATGTGTGTGTGTGTCTGTGGTGCAGCGATCAGTGTCCAGTGTTCAGTGTTCTTCTTTATTTCACGTTGTGATATTAAAGTGTCCAGTACAGAATAAAAGAGAGAGAGAGAGAGGGATCGAGTCGATGAGTAGACACGTGGGTGTGCAACGAGTTGGTGGAGAAGGAACGAGAGAGTCGATGTCTGTTTGTCGTACGACATGCAAAACGCAGTCATGACTCAGGAAAGGCACATACTGCTTTGTTGAACGATCATGTGTGACGAAGTGAAGCTTAGGTACCATCGATAGGAATGTTGCAATGTGAAACAGAACAAAGAAAACAGAAGAGTGAACGCAGGAGTGCGTGAGCTGCACCAGGACGGGAGAATGAAAGAAGTAAAACAACAACATTGTCTGCGATAGGATTGTGTGTGCGCGTCCGCCGCTGAAAAAAAAATATGTCGTATGGACCCACGAACCGCACGGCCATCCAGGAAACGAGAGAGAGAGAGAGAGAGACACTGTTGTCTTCACAGCTTGTTGCCGGTGGCAGCACCCTCAAGACGCGCCACTGTTTGCTGCGCCACCGACATCCACAGCGTGCCATCTCCCCCGTAGAGACGACCGTGATTCAAGGCGATCCCGCTACTCGACCACGAGCTGCGCACCTCGAACACAAACCACTCGGCGACGTTCATCGCGTCGGTGTTGTGCATGTAGATGCAGTGGTCTAGGCTGGCCATCATGCGGACGCCGACATCCGGGTAGCCGTACGGGAACAGGCTCGCGAGCGCCACCACCACGTCGGACAGCCAGCACGCCACGATGAGGTGGATGCGGGAGACGGGAATGCCAGATTGAACGGCAAGCTCGTGCACGCCAGCCTCAATCACCTTCATCCAGACGTCTTTCGACTGACTCGAGCCAAGTGTGGGTGGGGAGAGGAGATTCAAAAAGGCCAGTGACGCGCCACGAGACGAACCGGCGTTGGACCGCGTGGGGTCCTCGCGCGGCACGAGTGGCGCCTGTTCCTTCTGGAGACTCGCTAGACGCTGATGAAAGGCCGTTTTCCTGTCCACAGCGCCACCGCGAGCGAAGCGCGGCGGTGCCATCTCGTGCACGTGCGCGCGCGGCTGTGGCTTGTAGAAGCTGGCGACGGCAACCAGCACAAGACGGCCACCTTGGGTGACGTGCACACTTCGCAACGTGAATGTTCGTCCATCGCGCAGAGCCGTCACGCTGTACCGCACCGGCGTGCGGGCCTCGTCACGACCTGGGGAGGCAAACGTGATGCGCAGGGAGTGCATGCGGAGCTCGGTGACGTTCACGGTGCGATGTGCTGCCTCGACAGCGTGCGCGATGAGCTGGCCGCCGTACATAATGGCGCGGCCGGATGGGCACCAAATGCGGGCGGATTCAAACGTCATGTCATCCACCTTCTCAAGCCTCAGCGCGTCAGGGCTGAGTTGCATAAAGCATTCAAACTGCATGATTGGGTTCGCGGCCATGGAGCCGGAGTTCCGCTTGCCACCTGGAGGCATACCTTACACAAACTCGGCGTCGACTGGCGACGAAATGTCTGTTGTACTGCAGTGGCTGTCGTGTGTGTTCTTTTGTGGGAGGTCTCTGAGCTTCATCGAAAAAGTGAAACGCAAACGCACATTTGCGTGTGCGTTGTGTGTGAGAAGGACAAGAGGAGGGAGACAAAGAACGGGGTGCAAGCAAGGCGAGAGTTGTCGTTAACATCAAAGGAGACCTGTCCGTACGAGCGTGGTGGGCAATGAGGTCATCCCACCCATCGAGTCGCGCATTTGAGCCGGACGCTCTGTGGGAAGGAAGTAACTCGCGATGCAGTCCTTGATATATATGTGTTGTACAGGGAGACGCAAAAACAAATTAGGGTCGCACTTATCGTGACGTCGTGATGAAGATAGGTTATATATATATATATTAATACGCAACGTATGTCATGCACCACGAGCCACAGACGGTCATGGTGGCGTTGGAGATGCCGGAGGACGTGTCTCAGCCATCTGCTGCCTGAGAGCCTCCAGCTGGCTGCGCCGTGCTTCCTTGGCACTCTTCTGAAGCATCGCCTGTGTCTCGGCGCTTGTCAAAAAATAATTGGGGGGCACCTCCGCCAAGATGCGTTGGATTTCTCGCTCACTCAGCGAGCCTTCGTACATTTGGCGCGCGATGGTCTCGACGGGGACGCGGTAGTCCTTGTGCTTCTCGGCGATCGCCCTCTGAGCAGCCGCCTCTCCACGCAACTCGACAGCGGCGGCCTCGGCGGCGGCCGACTCGTTTTCTGCCTTTGAGTCGGGGCGTGCGGCGTCGTCTGCTGGCACGCTGCTCTGCGACTCTCGACGCGCGATTTCCGCGGTGAAGAGGCTGAACCGCCGTCGAATGTCTGCACCACCATCTTTGAGCCGCGTCAGGAGACCAGGATTCTGCATCAGCCGCTCGCAGCGCTCGACATGGAGACGCAGCTCCGGCATCGCCATGGCAGATGCAGCCAGCTCAGTGCTTGGACTCGACGAGGAGGAAGAGGACGTCATGGTCTCCGTAAAGAAGGGGAGTGACCGGGGCGGGGGTAAACACGGGTATTGTGAGAGTGCAGCTTCAGAGGAGAAACTGTGTGAGCGACAGGGACAGTGTGTGTGTGTAATGGGAGGTCGGATGGGAAGTCATGGCGTCAAACGCTTGGCATCGACCAGCGATACGGACCGCAACGTGCGAGGGGGATTTTTTGCAGATGGAATCACGACATACGCCTTCCAACAGCGGAAGCGCAGAGTCCGATGAGGAAGTAGGGGGGAAACATAACTGGTCGCAATGAAATAGATTCTGCCCTCGCCACATACAGTAAGAAAAGGTAGCATTGGCCTGTGGCCAACAGCATTTCCTTCTTCACTGTGTCGTGTGCAGTCGATCTTTTTTCTTCTTTGTTTTCAGGGGATTCTCAAACGCTGCAATCAAACACACACGACGCGCGCTTGCGAAGAAACAAAAAGAAACACGGAATTAGGACACGGTGCCTGTCACACACACACACACACAACGTTCACTGGTGGCACGGAAGCGAGCGCAGCTGATTTCCACACAACGAGGTGGAACCTAAAACAAAAACAAGTGAACGAAAGAGTGCTGAGGACAGTAGTGAGAAGCAAATGTGGAAGGGGGAAGGAGATGGGCTGTAAACATGGAGAATATGGTTCCTGCATTTTGTAATCACATGTTCATCGACGTCGCATCACAACAGAAAGAGAACGCAGATCCAAAGAAAAAAAAAAAGAAATGAAGTTGAAGCAAAGAACGTGGATAAAAAAATCGGAGCCAGCGCGCACCTGTTCATGAAAACAAAAAAAGAAAAGCAAACAGGTCAAGCGCTCATCACGTGACCAACTCATTTATTCAACAATGTTGATGAGCAAGCGTATTTGCGAATCACATGGAGATCACATTGTTGGGGAGAGAGCTTGACTCAGCCGTATTACTCATTTGTTTTATCCTATCTACTGTGCACTCGTTGGTGTGTTTACATCAGTAATATGCGTACGGGTCAGGACCACCTCCGTTGGGGCCGTTGTTGTAGCCTTGATTTGGTGTGTAGTTCTGTGGTGCGGCGGCCAGTGGGTTCTGAAACGCGGGGCCGCCGCCAGCGCGTCCACTCGCCGCGCTGTACGCCGAGCCGGATCGGCGCAGCGGCTGGCGTGCCGGGGCGTAGCTGTACGACGGTGTCACATCTTCGTCCGCGTCGACGCTGATGTCATTCGGCGCGACCACCTGCACACCGCGTGGCTGCCCGGATGCGCCACTCCGCTGACTGTAGCGACTGCGTTGCGAGACGGCGTCAGACGCTCCGGCCTGCGTGCGGTTCTGGTACGCAGCCACGGCACCGGCGGAGACGTTCGTTTTGGCGTTGTCCACCCGCTTCGCGCGCCTTGCCTCGGTGCGGTCGCCGCGAGCGGCGCGGCCGCCCTTTTGTGTCGCCGTGGCGTTTCCACGGTAATCTTGCCGGCGGGCGTGGCTGCGGGTGAACTGCACCATGTCGTCGGTCTCCAGCAAGGCGCGCTGCTCTTGCTCCTCACTGATACGCAAGAAGACCTGCTCAATCGACGTTTGCGACACGCTGTAGTCCGTGACGCCGAGGAACTCCTTGTTCTCCTGCAGTGTCGCGAAGGCCTCGGAGAGTTTGGTGTTCTGCGGAAGCGCGTAAACGAAACGCTGGCCCTTGCATTCATTCAAGATGGCCTCGGGGAAGTGCTCGCACACAAAGTCGACGATCGCCTCCTTGCTGGCTTTGGGTGCAATGCGCAGGCTCATCTCGAAGCCGCTGCCGTACTTTGTCTTGAGGTGGATCTTGTCGCCGATGCAGCGCAGCGCACCGTCCGCCATGATGGCAACCGTGTCAGCGAGCGTCTCGACCTCCTCAAGGTGGTGCGTCGTCAGCACAACGGAGCAGTTCTGGGCCACGCGCTGGATCGTCGTCCACAGGCCGCGGCGCGCCACGGGATCCATGCCGGCGGACGGCTCATCGAGGAAGACAATCTGCGGTGAGCCGATGAGCGACAGTGCCACGGACAGCTTGCGACGATTACCGCCCGAGAGTTGGTTCGCGCGTGTTGTGCGGTACTCGGTGATGTCGCACAGTCGCATCAGACCCTGCACCACGTCGTCGCGCTGCTCGTAAAGAATGCCGTGGATGCCTGCGAAGAGGTAGAGGTGATTCTCGACCGTCAGCAGATCAAGTGAGGCGTCGAACTGCGGGCAGTAGCCGATGCACGCGAGCGCCTCCTGACTCTGGTCCACGACGTCATAGCCGCACACAAAGGCGCTGCCGCTCGTCGGCACGAACTCCTGGCACAGCATGGAGATGGCCGTGGTTTTGCCAGCACCGTTCGTCCCGAGAAACCCAAACACCTCGTCTGGGAGAATGCTGAAGGCCAAGTTCCGCACGGCCACTTTGCCGTTGTCGTACACCTTGCGTAGGTCCACGACGCGCACAATGTCCTCGTTGATGGACGCTGCCTCCGCCTCGTAGACGGCCTTGCGCTCATCCTCCACGTCGGAGTCCTCGTCACCGATGACCTCTGCCGGGGCGGCCCGGTCGTAGGAGCTGCTCTGACCCCACAAGCGCCGGCGCGGGTGGTCGATGAAGAGAGTGAGGAACACAAACACGGGAAACTCGGCCGCCATGAACACACAGGGCCAACCGACCAGATCCATTGCCCACGGTGAGCCGCCCTGTCCCACCAGCACCTTCTGGTACTCCATCGCAAAGTTGATGATGCACTCGCCGACACAATAGCTGGGCACGAGGCGGAACGGCCAGCGCATGTAGTCGGAGGCGGTCTTCGTCTTGTCAACCAGGGAGAGGATGAACACCATCATCACAAGCAAGAAGCCAGAGACGAAGCTGACGCCCATGGTGATGGTCTGCGCAGAGGAATGCTCACTGAAGGCGAAGCTGACCGCGTACGCCGCGACGGTGCTGCACAGCCCGTACACAAGGAACATCACTATCGTCGGGCCAATGGTCGTGGACGAAACGTACTCCTTTCGCGAGAAGATCAAAAAGATGACGATGACGAGAACGAGCGTGATGAGGTACGCGACGAAGTCGAACAGGAAGTTGGTCAGCCAGTAAATGTAGAAGCTGAGACCGGAGATGCTCTGCAGGTGCCTGGACTTGCACTCGCGCTCCTTCACCACCCACGCCACCGGATTGGCTGGCAGAAAGGTGAACGGAATCATGACGATCGCACCAATCAGAATACTCTGCACGCCGCCCTGCTTCTTCTTGTCGTTTGTCGTCTCTGGCATCGTCTTGGCCGTCGTCGTCAAGGCGCGCGAGGCGTTGTTCGTGAGCTTTTGCAGAATGAAGCTGAAGAACTGGTTCAACGCGAGGCCAGCGCTGTGGTACGTGGACGTGTTGTAGAAGAGGTACTGCTGCATCGCCGCATCCGTGTTGTCCGACACATCCAGGTACGTGCTGTCGCAGAAGAAGGACATGTAGCGGGGCTTGGTGTGGGACTTGTACGTGTCGGCCGTGTAGTTGCCCATGTCCGTGACGGTCTGGAACGCCATCTCGTTCACAACGAAACCGGGCTGCGAGCTGCCGTTGAGGTCGCCCAGCAGCGTGGAGCAGTTGGACACGACGACTTCGAGCTCCTGGTCGTACATGAGGTCCGCCGAGAAGGTCTGCACGCCCGTTTTGCGGAAGTTGACGAGCGTCAGCAGCATCGCGAGCAGGATGCACACCACGGGACACACAATCTGGAAGCACTGCATGCGCCGATCGCGCAGCGCGTTCCAGAACCGCTTCGCCATGCTAGACTTGAATTGCGACCAGAGGATCGACGACCGCTTCGGCAGCATCTCGCAGTTCCAGACTTGATTGTTTTGCGCCTTGACGGCCTCATCGCTCATCGCAGACTCCTCGCTGGAGCCGCCCTCCTTATACATGTCGTCCAGCGCAATCTGCAGGAACACCTCCTCCAGCGTGGTCGCTGACAGCGAGTAACCACGCACGCCGACGGCCTCTCCGTTGATCTCCAGTTGCGCCAGCAGTGCGGGGAACAGCTGCACGTCCTGCATCGGCAACTTGTAGATGATCTCCACGCCGTTAAAGTTCGACGCCTCTGCGCTAGGAACCTGCGCTGTCACGAGGCCATCGATCTCCTCCGCATCCGCATCTGGGTCAACGGAGATGGTCATGTTGTAGCCAACGCCGAGACGCGACTTGAGGAACATGCTGCTGCCAGAGCACTGGAGACGGCCCTGGCTCATGATACCGATGCGGTGGCCAAGCAGGTCGGCCTCGTCCATGTAGTGCGTCGTCAGCAGGATCGTGTGGGACTCTGACATGCGACGCAGCAGCTCCCACGTGTAGCGACGCGCGCCAACATCCATGCCCGCAGTCGGCTCGTCCAGGAACACCAGGGCACTGCGTCCGACAAAGGCGATGGCGACAGAGAGTTTCCGTTTTTGGCCGCCTGAGAGGGAGTTGGAGCGCTGATCGATCTTCTCAAGCAAGTCAACCTCGTGCAGAATGAGGCGCACAGCTTCTTCGAGAATCGGGCCCGACATGCCCTTGATCTTCGCAAAGAACTCAAGATGCTCACGGCATGTCAGCTCGGGCCACAGGATGTTGTGCTGCGGGCAGAAGCCAATCTGCTGGCGCACCAAATTCAGATCGTCGCGGACAGAAAAACCGTTGATGTAGCAGTCGCCCTCGTCGGGCTCGATCATGCCAGTCATCATGTTCATCACAGTCGTCTTGCCAGCGCCGTTGTGCCCCAGCAGGACCGTGATCTCCTTCTCCTTCATCGCCCAGTAAAAGTTGTTGACGGCGAGGAATTTCTTGCCGCTGCGCTTGAACTCTTTACGGAGGCCGAGGATGCTCACGGTGGCGTCAGAGTTGTCGACATCCTCAAAGACGCCATCCTCGGCGCGGCCGTCCTCGTTCTCGCCTTGGATGTAGCCGTCTTTGCGCCGGCAACAGCACTTCTTGAACGGGTCAATGATGCAGAAGAACGGGTTCTTGGTCGTACCCCAATCCTTGGGGATGACAAGGTCAAAGTAGAACGTGAGGAGGTAGTAGACCACAAAGTCCCCGCCAAGCATGACAAGCAAGATCCACGACTTGGGCACCAGGTACTTGTTGTGGAAGTCCCCCGCGGTGTAGCCCTCTCCGGCTTCCATCGTCAGCACCTCCGAGATGAGCGAGGCGAATGCGGTCGGAGAAAAGACAGAGAAGCCAATCACCGCCGCGGCAGAGGAGCTCGTGAAGGCAAACACGGGCACGGACATGGCGAAGAAGATGAGCGGTGCCATCATGGACGCCAGTCGCGCCTTGCTGAAGAAGGAGGCGATGAGGCCAGACAAGGGGATGGTGGTCAACGCGAACAGATAGAAAAAGAAGAACACGGTCAGGACGTCACTGGAGCAGACGTACGTGACCTTGAGCAGCAGCGCCATGACCAGGCACTCGACGAGGTACTGCAGGGCGTACACGAGAAACCAGGTGAAGTAAAGGGGCACGCTGCGCAGGCCCATGATCATCATCGCCTCGCGGATGCGCAGCTCCTTCTCCAGCACGAGGCGCTTGCTCAGCTGCGAGACGGGGTACAGGAACGACAGGACGAGAATGAAGGCGACGAGCGGGGAGGCCTCGGCCAAGAGCGTTTTGTACGTGTAGCCGCCAGAGCCGAACGACACGAGGAACGGCGCGACGTCTTCGGCGTTGGTGAAGTTGTGCACGGTGTTGAGGTAAACCGAGTACAGCATTCGCTGCAGCGTGGCGTAGCCGGAAGCGATGTAGAGCTCGGCGCGGTCAAACTGGAAGCCACCGGCGTAGCTCGGGTCGACGCTGCTTGCGAGGGACGGCAGGGCCGACGTGTTGAGGTGAATCGCAACATCGAAGTTGTCCTCGTCCCACTCCTTGAACTCAATGATGCCCCAGGATCGGTCGGTGCCGTTCTTGACGTAGGCAATGGCCTCATCGACGGTGTCGAACACACGACCGTACGGTCCGAGGTCGCCGTGGACAAAGCGGAACAGCTTGGACGCCGCGTTCATGCTGGTGAGAAAGTCACTCGGTATTTTGCTGGCCGGTGCAAGATGGAGGTTTCCAGAGGACGCCAGCGCGTTGTAGCGTGTGTTGGCCGCGAGACCAGACGCCAGAAGCGCGGAAGAGGCCGCGTCATCGGACATGCTCGCCTTCTGCATGGCCCACTGCATCATGATGATGGTGTCCAGTGCCGGCACGACAGCAGCCCAGCCGAGCAGCGAGTTGAGAAACATGCCAACGACCGCTGTCGAGTTGTCTTGCATGCAGAGCCCCTTGACGGGAATCGTCGATTCATCGCCGCTGCAGTTGTAACTGTCATCGGTGCAGAAATCGATGCCGATGTCCATGGACGACATGCTCTTGTTCATGCAAAACAAACTCACGTACGAGGCTTGAAAGTAGCCAACGCGCGAGGTGGTGTTGTCGAGGTAGTTTGTCTCTTCGTACTTGACATCGCCAAAGGCAAGCCACAGAATGATGGTGCCGATGATGAAGATGATGGGGATGCCCATCTCCAGCACAGTCGACACCCAGTCGCGCTTCTTCTGCTGAATCGTGCGTTCGAGCGTGGCCAGGAACTGGTCGCAGAAGCTGCCGCCGTCCTCGTTGACCTCGATTTCACTGTAGTCAAGCCCATCATCGACGTCCTCGACGACCACCCTGGAAGGCACGGCGGCTGCGGTGTGCGCTGCCTTCATCGGCGGGGGCGTGCCGTCGGTGCTGTCGTCGCCGCCTCGCGACCTATTTACATGCGCGGGAGTCCGGGTGGAGCGGCCAGTCCGCGAGCTTGCCACTGACTGCGCGTCTGCGGCTGGTTTGGGTTGTGCTTGCCGCCGACCCATTTCTACGTGCCCAATTGGTTTGAAAGCAACCGGAACGGGGGAAAAGGGCACAAAAAGGTGCGATCTTGATACGACGTGTGTATCGGTGTGTGTGTGTGTGTGTGCGTTGCGAGATCTGACAGCTGCACAGATGTCAGTTGGGATCCAGATGAACCGTGTGCGTGTTTAGATGAAAAGCAAGGAAAAAGGAAAGTGGAGGAGAAAAAGAAAACAGAGATGCTAGTTTACAGTTTTTTAATAGGTTTGTGATGCACAGTAGCTATCACGGCAAGCGACGATAAAGACAGAAGTGTGGAGAGTCGAGGGGTAGGCTGTACAAACGAAGTGATTCTCAGGAGAGAGAACAACAGAAAAGGCACTGGGCAATGTGCAGGTTTGCCGTTTTTTTCTTTTCTTGCGTCATTGGTGCATCTTGATGTGAACGTCAATCTGGACGTGGGTCAGGTCAACAACGCAGCTTTTTGTGGTGTAAATCTCAAGTAGTAGTATCACCAACACTCGTGTGCGCTGCAGCTCCGGTGTTGCGGTTTGCTTCGTGAATCAGTCGTTCTTAGTGTTTCTCCTTGGTTGTCTTGTGGTTGTGAAAGTGACGGTTGTGTGCCGTTGGTGGCTGTCAAAATGGGAATAACTGGCGCGTGTTCTGGAGCACTTGTTCTTGCAGCGCATCAAGGCTCTCCACGTCGTCGCGGTGCAGCTCATACAGCACCTCGAGGATCTGCACCATGTTGCACGGCTCGCTGCGTCCCTTGACGGTCGCGCCGCGTGAAAACTTCTCCTTCTTGCACGTGGGGAACTGCTCGAGGACAACGTCAGAGACGCACTTCTTGCTGCCGTTCTGCTTGCCAACCTCATTTAGCAGCGCGCGTGAGGCGTGGGTGTTTCGGATGTCGCACCACGGGGCATCTGTTTCCAGCATCACACGATCCAACGGGATGGAGCGCACCACTTCCAAGTTCTCCGCAGTCTTGTAGCTGCAGCCGTTTACGCCAATGTAGAAGCCAAGGTCGAGGTAGACCTCCAGTTCCTCCTTGGTGCCCGTGAAGCTGTGGACAACGCCTCCGGCCAAGCGCGACACACGGTCACGGATGTGGCGCTCGAAGTCACCCGCCGTGTTGCGGTCGTGCAGGAAAAGAGGGAGGCCGTGCTTCTCAGCCATATCCAGCTGCACATCAAAGTACTTTTCCTGCACGCTCTTGTCGCAAAAGAAAAGCCGATCGTAGTCGAGACCGATCTCCCCGATGGCTGCCACGCACCCGCCCGCCCGAACGGAGTGTTTGGTAATGAGGGTTTCGAGCTCGGACAGGTATGCGTCCGGCTCCTTGACAAACTCCGAGCAGCGTGTGGGGTGGCAGCCAACCGTGCATAAGCACTTGAAGCCATCCGTGGTGTATTGGTCGCACATGGCGACGACACGTTTGCTGTCCTTCAGGTTGCCGCCTGTGAGCAGAGCACCGTGGACGCCGGCCTGTTGTGCACGAGCCAGCATCTCAACCACATCGGGTGGATGGCGTGTGCTGCCATTGTACTTGCCGTGGAACATCTTGTCAGTGAGGTTGAGCCCAATGTCGACCAGCGACCAGGTCTTGACGCGATCGAGGGCCATCAGCACCTGTGTATCAGTCGTGGAACCCTTGCGTGCACGAGAGGGAGTGGCGGGAAGCGGTTGTGGTTGTGGGTGTGGTTCGAGGGGTAGAAAACGAGGACGTAAACGCGGGAGCGAGAGCGAGAGAGAGAGAGAGGAGGAAAATAATAATGAGAGAAAGAAAAGTAGACACGTGGCCACGCAGTAGTCGAGAGGTTGCCAGGTGCACAGGCAAACATCCGATTGTAATGGAGGCTCGTCTCGCGCTGTTGTGAAATCAACACCGACGTGTAGTGCAGAGTGCTCGTGAACGACAGACGAGTCACACCACACACACCCACGATTGCACACACGGAGACGCATAATGCAGGCGTTGATCCGCTGACGCTCCAGTATGCACAAACAGAGATCATTCCTGCTTGTGATGGTGTGGTGAGAGCTTTCAGCTCAACCACGTGCACAAGGTAGTCTTTGGTCGAGTTGTCGTCATCATACTGACTCGCTAACTAAGTTGTCAGTATATATGGTGAAAAGGTGGCCGTCACCACGCGACGACCACCACAACGAAAAAAAAACACGTAAGGAACATCAAAAAGCCGGTGTCAATTAGGAAACACACATCAGAGGCCAGCGCAGAGAACAATGAAGAAATACTGGATGTTGCGAGAGGAGACGCACAAGGAAGCGAAAACGTATACAGAACACGGATGGAGAACGATATCCACGCAAATCCGCTAAACGCACAAAGAACGAATGATGGATGGTGCAAGGGGCGCAAAAATGGAGAACGAAAAGCCCAGGCACACCGGAAGGAGGAGCACGTTCGAGGTGCACAAGAGGATCGCAACATAGCATGCACAAAGCTGCTGCGGAGGTGGAAAACTAACAACGGCGGAGGGGATATGGAAGACAGTGGAATCGTCGCAGAAGCCATGTGTGAGAACGCGCACGCCACGCAGACGACTTGTTTTTCGTTGTTACTGCGAAGAAAAAAAAAGAAAAGAGCGAGAAAAGGGAAAGCTCGTTTGCCCTCGTTCTATGCGCATGGTTTATGAGGGAACATCCGTGAAGGAAAATGAACAACGACGTGCTAGAGGCAGAGAGAGAGAGAGAGACACAGAAACACGATACGGATGCGCCAGCTCGCAGAGAAAAAAAAGAACAGAGTGATATGCACACGTCGCGGCCAGTGGAAAACTGATGCGAAAATGGAAAGAAAAAAGGCAGCGTGTCTGTGACAACTATGAGTAGTGTCTCCTCTGCTATTGAATCGGTTTTTGTGCGTCTTGCGCTATCTGCGGCACAACGAGCACGACGGAGTGCGCAGCGCTGGCCAGTTGAGAGGCGTCGAAACAAAACAGGACAAGGAACGGGGAAGGTGAAAAAAACAATGAATCCAGGGGCGTCTGTGCACATGGGATTGATGAGAGGAGAAAGAAGAGAACAGAAGAGTGAGAACGAAAAGCAATATAAAAGAAAGTGGAACGACCACACAGGGAAAAGAAAACATAATAATTCACATGAGAAGCAAGTAGAAAAACGAGAATAGAGAATTGATTTTAGTGTGTCTTTGTGGAGGCAATGAATGGAAAAAGAAAACGCAACAACAGCACAACAGAACAACAAGGACGACGCCAATAACAAACAGAAAAAAACCATCGCGACTATGCAAGTGGCAAGGAATACTTTGTGTTACGAGTCTGTTTCCCCTATAGCCGCTCCCTTGCCAGACAAGTGAGCCGTGAGGGGATGGTTCTCCAGTTCCTCCAGCTCGCCACTGATCTTGAGGAACACTTGCTCAATGGACGTCTGCGACACGCTGTAGTCAGTGATGTTGAGGTCGTATTTGACCCGCTGGAGCAACCGGAACACGGCGGCCATTGAGGAGTCCGACGGGAGCATGTACACAAAACGCTGACTCTTGACCTCGTTGAGAATGGCGTTGGGAAAGGTTTGAGAGACCCAAGCGCGTAGCGGATCACAGTCGGTTTCATCACGCACACGCACACTCATTTCATAGCCTGTACCGTACTTCGTTTTCAGGTGTGTCTTGTCACCGATGCAGCGAAGTGAGCCATCCACCATGATCGCGACGCGGTGGGCGAGGGCCTCGACCTCCTCCAGGTGGTGCGTCGTCAGCACGACGGAGCTGTTGCCAGCCACCTTCTCGATCGCATTCCACAGGCCACGTCGGGCAACCGGGTCCATACCAGCGGAAGGCTCGTCCAGGAACACCACGCTCGGGCCGCCGATGAGCGACATGGCGAAGGACAGCTTTCGTCGGTTGCCGCCCGACAGCTCCGCGGAAAGCGTGCGGCGGTACATGGAAAGCTCGCAGAGTCGGAGGAGGGCGCCCACGACGTCGTCGCGTTGGTTGTAGACAATGCCGCGAACGCCAGCGAATAGGCGAAGGTGCTCCTCCACGGTCAGCAGGTCCAGCGTTGCGTCGAACTGCGGGCAGTAGCCAATGCACTGAAGGGCTTCGATGTTGTCGCGCACGACGTCGTAGCCGCACACAGACGCCGTGCCGCTCGTGGGCAGGAATTCCTGGCACAGGATGGAAATAGCCGTCGTCTTGCCGGCGCCGTTGGTGCCGAGGAACCCGAAGACCTCGCCGGGCACGACACCAAAGGTGAGGTTGCGCACGGCCTCCTTGCCATTCGAGTACACCTTGCGCAGATCGACCATGCGGACCATGTCATCGTCCTCGCCGTTCGCCACGCGCTCGTAGACGGTCTCGCGCTCCTGCTCCACGTCCGAGTCCTCGTCGGAGATGACGCGTGGCTCGGCGTTGCGGTGGTACGACCTCTGCTGGCCCCAGCGGCGGCGAATGGGGTGGTCAATGAACAGCGTGAGCCCCAGAAAGACAGGGATCTCCGCTGCCATGTACAGGCAGACCCAGCCAAGGTTGTCCATGGACCAGGTAGAAATATTCACGCCGATAGCCTGCTGCTGGTCCAAGATGGCCATGTTGATGATGCCCTCGCCGATGCTGAAGCTTGGAATGAGGCGTGTGGCCCAGCGAAGCGCCACGGCGACCTGCTTCGTGTTGTCGAGCAGCGTCATGATGTACACAATCATGACCAGCAGGAAGCCACTCACAAAGCTGACGGCCATGACCACAGTCTGCGCGGTGGAGTGCTCCGAGAAGGCGAAGCTGCACAGATACGCTGCGGCCGTGCTGGAGAAGCCGTAGTCAATGAACAGGACAAACGTACCTCCAATGCGGTCAGCGGCGATGTACTCTGTGCGGTTAAACAGTAAGAAGATGACGATGACGAGAACCATCGTGATGATGTAGGCGGCGATGTCGAACATGAAGTTGGTCAGCCAGTACACGTAGAAGCTGAGGCCCGACACGTTCTGCAGGTGCCTTGACTTGCACTCGCGCTCCTTCACCACCCAAGCGACCGGGTTCGATGGCAGAAAGGTGAACGGAATCATGATGATGGCGCCCATGAGAATGGTCTTGATCAGGTCCTCGGTGACCTCCTCGAACGACTTGCGCGGCATGGTGCCGCCTGTCAGCGACAGCGTGACGTTGCGGCCCGTCTTCTCGCTGAGATAGGCGCCGTAGAACGCGTTGAGCCCAATCGGGGCTTGATGGGCGGCGGAGGAGTTGGTGAAATGCACAATGCTGCGGGTCAGAGAGGTGCCCGTCATGTTCGCGAGGTCGGGGTCGTGGCAGACGAGAGCACCCACACGCCGCGGGATTGTGGACTTGAAGGTGTCGACCATGAACCATGACACGTTCAGCGAGTTCAAGTAGTCGACGGGCTCCATCGGAAAGGCGTCTAGTTGGAGATCGCTCCCGAGGAGCTCGTCGCAACCAGAGGTGGTCATGGTGTACGGCCCGCGGTACACAGCCGCATCCATCTTCAAGTTCGCTGGCGGCGCGAGAGAGATGAGGCTCAGGAGCATGGCAATGAGAATGCAGATCATGGGGCACACGACCTGAAAGAATTGCATTTTGCGGTCGCGAAGACCGTTGAGCAGGCGCTTCAGCATGCTCGCCTTGAACTGCGACCACAGCATTGCGCGCCGTCCACCGAGAATGTCACAGTTCCAGATGCGGTTCTCTTGTCGCCGGATGACAGCCGCTGTTGTGCACATCAGCGGGTCCTCCATCTGTTGGCGCACAATGTCGTCTTCTGAGACGCGCAGGAAGATTTCCTCCAGCGTCGTCGCAGACAGCGAGTAGCCACGCACGCCAAGGGCCATCTTATCAGACTCCAGCGCCTCAAGCAACGCGGGGAACTCCTCGACGGACTCGTTCGGCAGACGGTACATGGCCTCACAACCGTTGATGCCCATCGCGGCGGCGCCACCGACGCTGTTCAGCACGAGTGCGGTGATGTCCTCTGTGTCTGCCGCAGGCTCCAGTGACATCGTGATGCTGTAGCCAACGCCGAGACGTGACTTGAGGAACATGCTACTGCCAGAACACTTGAGGCGGCCCTGGCTCATGATGCCGATGCGGTGGCCAAGCAGGTCCGCCTCGTCCATGTAGTGCGTCGTCAGCAGGATCGTGTGGGACTCTGACATGCGACGCAGCAGCTCCCACGTGTAGCGGCGCGCGCCAACATCCATGCCCGCCGTCGGCTCGTCCAGGAACACAAGCCGGCTGGTCGAAACAAAGGCAATGGCGACAGAGAGCTTTCGCTTCTGGCCGCCCGAAAGTGACTTTGATGCCTGATCCATCTTTTCGAGCAAGTCCGTCTCGTACAGCATGCGGCACACAGCGTCCTCGAGAGCCCAGCCCTTGAGGCCCTTGATCTTGCCGAAGAACTCCAGGTGGTCGCGGCACGTCAGCTCAGGCCACAGGATGTTGTGCTGCGGGCAGAAGCCAATCTGCTGGCGGACCTTGGACAGCTCCTGCCGCACTGATAGACCGTACACAACACAGTCGCCCTCGTCGGGCTCGATCATGCCAGTCATCATGTTCATCACGGTCGTCTTGCCAGCGCCGTTGTGCCCCAGCAGCACGGAGATCTCGCCCTCTTGCATGCCCCAGTACAGGTTGTTGACGGCGAGGAACTTGGTCGAGCCGCGCTTGTACTCCTTCCGCAGACCGATGAGCTGGACGGCATCGAGGTCAAGATCTTCGTGATTCTCAAAGACGCCATCCTCCGACCGGCCGTCGGGACCGCCTTCGAGGTTTTTGTGCCGGGTACCGCAGCAGTACCGAATTGGGTCGATGATGAAGAAGAGCGGGTGCTTGGGCGTGCCCCAGTCCTTTGGCATGACCGCGTCCAGGTACAGCATCAGCAGGTTGAAGAGCACAAAGTCCGCGGCGAGCATGACAAAAATGATAACCATGCGGGGCTCGTCCAGAGGGTCGTTCCAGCTTGTCGAGCCGAAGCCGCCACTCATCTCATGTGTGACGACGTTCAGCATGGCGACCGCGAAAGCCGTCGGCGGAAAGATGCAGAAGACCGTGATGACGGCCGCGTTGGCTTTGGTGATAGCGAACACAGGCACGGCAAACACGAAGAAGATCAGTGGCGTCAGCAGCGAGGCGAGTCGCGCCTTGCTGAAGAAGCTGGAGAAGAAGCCAGCCAACGGAACGCAAATGAACGTGAAGATCGCGTAGATGAGGACGAGGATCATGATGCTCGTGATCTTGATATACGAGAGCCGCAGGATGATACACGTGATTATCGAGAGAAACAGATTCGGTATCATGAAGCTAACGTACCACGACAAGTACATGGGTGTGTTGCCCAGTCCCATGATCATCATCGCCTCACGAATGCGCAGCTCCTTCTCCAGCACGATGCGCTTGCACAGCTGGGAGACAGGATAGAGGAACGCAAGAACGTAGATAAAAGGTAAGATTTGATACGCTGTTGCCAGCAGCGGCTGCTCGACGTAGTCCACATAGCCGGCACTCACGAAGTACTGCATGAACGGAACCTCTGGGGTGGAGTTCTTGTCCATCGCGACGAAGCGGATGTAGTACTCAGTGATGTATTTCTGCATCGTGAGGAACCCCGAGACCGCGTACAGATCTGCGCGTTCCGAGTTGTAGCCGCCAGCGTAGTTTTGGTTGATCACGAGGTCGTTCGAGGGGGTGGCCGTGCTGTTCGTGTGGATAACAACATCAAAGTTGTTCGCGTCAAACGACTTGAGCTCGATGATGGCCCAGTTGTAGCGTGTCGCTCGCACCTTGTCTTGTGCTGCTGCGAGGTTGGTGTAGATACCGCCGTCGACCAAGTTGAAGAGCGAGGACATGTGGTAGAAGTACTGGCGCAAGAAGTTAACCTGCAAGCCATCGCCAACAAAGTAAATGAGTCCAGAGCAGCGAACGGAGGTCTGGCGCGTGTTGGGGACCAAGCCAGCGTTGACCATGACGGAGATGGCATCATTTCCTGCAGCCGCCTTGCGTGCGAGCAACTGAAAAATGATGATGTCGTCAAGGTCGGGATTGGTGAAGAAGGAGCTGTTGTACGAGTTCAGCCACACCTGCACAGCTCCCATCGCGCCCCTCACCGCGTCAAAGGTTCGGCCTCCCACAGTCAGCTTCGTAGACAACAAATTATAGACAACGTAACAGAGTGACTGCACACCGTCGGGAAACTGGCTCTCATCACCGTCGCAGGACACATTGAGAGTCTTCCCAGTGGCGGCTTTTTGCGTGGCAATGAGCTGGTCGCACGACAACAGTGTTGCGATGGGATGGTCGCTATCCCCGTAGCACGCCAATGTGCTGGCCATCGTGGGCTGGATCGACAGCGTGTTCTGGGTCAGGTTGTAGTTCACGAACTGATCTTCTAATCCACCAGATGGCGGAAACACTGCCCATAGAATCAGCGTGATAATCACAAAGAGAAGCGGAATGACACATTCCAGTGCAAAGTCCACCTTCTGCCTGCGTAATTGCCGGAAAGTGCGCTCCATGATGGCCAGAAACTGATCCACGAACGTGCCACCTTCAACGTACTCAAATGCGATTTGTTCGGAATCCGTGAACGACTCCGACGAGCTGTCCGTGTCTGAGCCGGGCGTGGGCGTGGGAGTGGGCGTGGGAGTGGGCGTAGGAGTGGGGTCAGACCCCGACTCGTAGTCCGGGTCTGATTCCTCAAAGTAACGTGACGACATGCTCACAAAATTGGCACTATTTGTGCGAGGCGAGCAGCGAATCACAGAACACAGAAAAAAAAAAGTAACTAATGGGGAAAAAAGAAACCAAGAGAGAAGAATGAAAACAAAAACAAAAACAGGACGTCAAGGTCTATTCACAAAAGCGAGAATTGGTTGCTGCGTGAACGCGACGGTCAGTGTACGCGTGGGTGCGACGAAAAGGTAGAGTAGGAGGTCCGGAGAGGGATACAGTGAAAGTAGAAAGAACAGTGATATGCAAATCACAAATCACACGCAAACTATCATCACAAGAACAGTCCGCGCGGGTGGACGCAATGCACGGTGGTCATGGATAAGGGCACCGTCTGTCGCTGTCTGTGAAGACTGACGAGCACCCCGCGCCACACAGTCGCGAGAGAAGGAGCACCACACGCAGACAGCACATCGAATCACTTGTGCTTCGCCAAAAGCTTCGTCTTTGTGGCACCGCAATTTGGTCCCTCTCGCGCGCGCGGTCAGACGAGAAGGTTCTGCCGTGTCGTGAAGTGTCGCCCAACACTGCAGAGTGAGATGCCCTCGTATGATCATAATAGTCCAGATACGATTTTGAAATCGGGGAGCCTGTGTGGAAAACTGCAAAAATGCATCGCCAAAGGTCAACAAGAGACAAAATAAAACAAACAAAGGTGGTGAAGCGAAAGCACCAGAGAGTCTAGCCAGCAATGGTGCACCACCGAGACGGTGGAAAGAAGAAAACGGGTTCTGTGCACATGAGGAGACTCATCAGCAAGTGAGTGCCTCAAGGTGATGTCGGTGTTGTGTGAACAAGCAATGACGACTGGTCTTCGTCGGAGAAAACAACTGAGCACGGTAGACACTGGAGAGAGCACAGTTGCGTTTGCGGGAGACACGACCAACAAAAAGAAAAAGATGGAAAAGGCACAGCGCATCAGCAGCGTGTCTGCAAGACAACTACGAAGGGGAAAGTGTGCAGTGACTCGCATCAAAAGCAATTCAGGTGGCACAACAAACAGACAAAAAGCAGCGTGGCAAAACGGAAGAGAGAATGAGAAAGACAGACCCGTGGTCTGTACAGCACAAAAGTTGTATTCACAGTGGTCATGTGCCAAGTCACTACAACACCTGCACGATGAGTCACACACAGTGGCAGTCGGCAGTGCAACTGTACGACTACGAGTTGTGCGGTGAAGCAATGTGGAAAAAAAGGAAAAGAACGAATACAAAAGGAACATAAAAACAACAAAGCGAAAACGTTGAGAACTTGTACACATTTGATTGTACATAGGATTTCGGTCGCGCGGTCGTGTTTCTACCTTTTCTTCTTACCCTTCTCGCTCATCTGTAGGAAGATCTGCTCAATCGACGTCTGCGACACACTGTAGTCGGTGATGTGCAGTGTCTGCTTCTGGTCTTGGATGGAGGCGAACACATCTGCGAACGTAAACGACCCAGGAACCTGGAACACGAAGCGGCGATCGTCGCGCTCATTCAAAGACGCGCCTTCGAACTGTGTTTCCATGAAGTCTTCCAAGGCATCACCATACTCCGCAGACGCAACGCGCAGGCTCACCTCGTACCCGCTCCCGTACTTGTTCTTCAGGTGCACCTTGTCGCCAATGCACTTCAGCGAGCCGTCAACCATGATCGCAACGATGTCGGCCAGCGCCTCCACCTCCTCAAGGTGGTGCGTCGTCAGCACAACACAGCAGAACTGTGATGCTTTCTGGATTGATGTCCACAGACCGCGCCGCGCAACAGGGTCCATGCCGGCAGTTGGTTCATCGAGGAAGACCACGCGAGGGCCACCGACCAGCGACACCGCAGTGGACAGCTTGCGCCGGTTGCCGCCAGACAGCTTTGAGGCCAACGCCTTGCGGTAGTCGGACAGCTCGCACAAGTCGATCAGCGCTTCTACAGTCGTGTCGCGGGCGTCGCTGGTGAGACCGCGCAGATCTGCGTACAGCCGAAGGTGCTCCTCCACGGTCAGCAAATCCAGCGTCGCGTCGAACTGCGGGCAGTAGCCAATGTTCGCGAGCACGTCGTGGTAATCGGACACGATGTCGTACCCGCACACGCTACCTTCGCCACCAGTCGGCAGAAACTGCTGGCACAGGATGGAAATGGCGGTTGTCTTGCCAGCGCCGTTCGTGCCCAGGAAGCCGAACACCTCGCCAGGGAAGATGCTGAACGTGATCCCCTTCACGGCCAGCTTCGATTTCCGCCCAGTGCCGTACCGCTTCTGCAAGTCCACCACTCGAACCATGTCACTGGAGTCTTCGATGTCGCCAGCCTCGTAGACTGCCTTGCGTTCGTCTTCGACGTCGGAGTCCTCGTCCCCGGCAATGACAGGGTCCATATCGCGGTCGTACCGGCGTCGCTCCCAGCACCGCCACAGCCAGGGTGCGTCCAGAAGCAATGTCAGCGCACACAGCACGGGAAACTCAGCAGCCATGTAGATCAGGATCCAGCCGAGCTGGTCCAGGTCCCACGCGCTCTTTGCACGCCCTGCAGCAATCTTGTTGTCCAGAGACTGCAAGTTGAAGATGCCCTCGCCAATGCAGTAGGGTGGCACAATGCGGAAGATCCACCTGAGCGTGTCAGCGGTCGACTGCGTGTTGGAGTTCAGCAGAAGTACCGTGACAATCACAAGGAGAAGGAATCCCGATACGAAACTCAAGCCCATGACCGTCGTCTGTGCAGACGAGTGCTCCTTGAAGATGAAGCTGATCGCGTAGGCCGCAGCTGTGCTGGTAAACCCATAAATAATGAACATGACGATGAGCGGGCCGGCCACTTTGGGGCCGATGAACTCCTTGCGTTGGAAAATTGCGAAGATGGCCACCACAATGAACATGGAGATCAAATAGGCGCAGAGGTCAAACACAAAGTTGCAGATCCAGTATACCAGGTAGCTCAAGCCAGCGATCGTCTGTTGGTGGCGCGCACCGCACTCACGCTCCTTCACGACCCACGCGACGGGGTTCGACGGCAGGAAGGCGAAGGGAATCATAATGAGGGCACCAAGGAAGACGAACGTCACACCGTCCTGGGTGGCTTCGCCAGAGATGAGCGAGGCGGAGATGGTCATGTTCACATTCGTGCCTGAGATGTGCTCGACGAACTTCTGGTAGAACACGGCCGTGTTGAGCGGTAGCTGATGCTTCGATGACGTGTTGTACAGGAGGACGGCCGGCGATTGCGGGATCTTCGTGTACGACGAGAACGGCGCGTTTTCACAGAAGTCGTAGAGCTGCCAGTCGGAGCACTGCATCGCGCCGAAGCGTGGAGAGTCATGTGCGTACCACGTGTCAAACTGCGACAGCGTCAGGAACTGCGCGTTGGCGTACTTGGTGTCGTTCACGACAGCAGACGCAACAGTGGGACTGGCTCCAAAATAGCCACTGCACTGCGCAATGTCGATCACCGGGGTTCCTGGCAGGTCCTTGAACATGTCGTAGTTGTACACAAGCGAGGAGCTGTCTCCAAAGTGAATGAGGCCCAGCAGCATCGCGATCAGGATGCACACCACGGGACACACAATCTGGAAGCACTGCATGCGCCGATCACGCAGCGCGTTCCAGAAGCGCTTGCGGAACATCGCGCGGAACTGCACGGGCACGCGATGGCGGCGAAACTCGCAGCTCCACACCTGCTCCACTGCGTCGTCTGCGGCTGCGCCATTGCCGCCATCCTCACCGGACACGAGAAGAAACACCTCCTCCAGCGTCGTCGCAGTGAGCGAGTAGCCACGCACGCCCAGCTCCTCACCATCCTCATCGAGTTCAGCTAACAGCTCAGGAAAGCTGCCCGCGCTCGTCTTTGGGAGCTGATACGACAGCTCACAGCCGTTGCGGCTTAGGATGCGCGACCCCTTGATGGTGTCAGCGACCATGTTATCCACAATGGACGGGTCCGCCTCGGGATCCACAGAAACCGTGATGCTGTAGCCAACGCCGATCTGCGACTTGAGGAACAGACCGCTGCCAGAGCACTTGAGGCNAGCAGGTCGGCCTCGTCCATGTAGTGCGTCGTCAGCAGGATCGTCCGCGACAGCGACATCCGCTTCAGCAGCTCCCACGTGTGCCGCCGCGCAGCGACATCCAGGCCAGCAGTCGGCTCGTCCAGGAACACAAGCCGGCTACCACCAACGAACGCAATCGCAATCGACAGCTTGCGCTTCATGCCGCCGCTCAGGCTGCCGGACGCAGCGTCGATCTTGTCCAGCATGTCAGTCTCGTACAGCACGCGGCACACCGCTTCCTCCAGCGCGCCACCCTTCAGGCCCTTGATCTGCGCGAAGAACTCCAGGTGGTCGCGGCACGTCAGCTCAGGCCACAGGATGTTGTGCTGCGGGCAGAAACCCAGGTCCTGCCGCACCTCAGACAGCTGCTGCCGCACAGAGTTGCCGTAGATGTAGCAGTCGCCCTCGTCGGGCTCGATCATGCCAGTCATCATGTTCATCACGGTCGTCTTGCCAGCGCCGTTGTGCCCCAGCAGCACGGAGATCTCGCTCTCGCGCATGCCCCAGTACAGGTTGTTCACAGCAACGAACATCTTGCCGTCGCGCTTGTACTCCTTCCGCAGGCCGTCGATCACAGCCACGTCGCACGAATGGTCCAGGTCCTCGTACACGCCGTCGGGGTCGCACCCGTCCGCGCCGCCCTCCAGCCGCTTCGCCTTGCCGCCACAGCAATGACGAATAGGGTCGAGGATGAAGAACAGCGGGTGCTTGCTCGTGCCCCACTCCTTCGGCAGCACAGCGTCCAGGTACAGCATCAGCAGGTAGTAGATGACGATGTCAGCAGTCATGATCCCAATCACAACGGCAAGCGTTGGTGAGTCCTCGGCCGCCTGGAAGTGACGAGCCGTGAAGCCGCCAGCAGCCTCGTGCCGCAGAAAGATGCTCATCGCAGAGGAGAAGGCACTGGGTGACAGGAACGAGAACCCAATCAGGACACCTTCTGTGGGATTCGCGATGGCGAACACGGGAAGTGTGATGATGAAGTACACAACCGGCGCCATCAACGAGGCGAGCTGCGCCTTGTCGAAGAAAGCAGACACGACGCCGCACAGAGGGATCAGCGTCAGCGAGAAGAGGAAGTAGATGAGGAACAGAATCAGCGGGTCGCTCTTCGTCACGAACGTCACGCGCAGGATCACAGTCGACAGCACGCACGTGATGAACAGCGTCGCGAACTGGATGATAACTTCAGCCACGTACAGCGTCCACGTGCTCAGGCCCATGATCAGCACAGCCTCGCGGATGCGCATCTCCTTCTCCTGCACAAGGCGCCGCGTCGCAGCGGCAACCGGGAACAGGAACGCAAGCACCAATATCAGCGGAAGAAAAACCCGTGCGAGGCCGAGGATAGGAACCAACGTATACGCGGGATACGGGTCAGACTGAATGTAAGGCGCGGAGTTGAAGGTCTCGCCAAGCACTTCAGTCACGTAGTACCGCGACAGCAGGTGCTGCAGCGTCAGCACGCCAGAAGCGTAGTACACATCAGCGCCATCATACTGAGCACCGCCAGGGTACCCGACGTCCGTCATCTCCGAGAACCGGGGGAACATCGTGTCGGGGCCGTGGATGGTCACGTCGTACGCGTCTGTGCTCATCGCGCCAATCTCGATGATCATCCACGTGTTCTGGTAGCTGTGCGCCTGCTTCGCCTCAGCCAGCGACGCGTAGTTGCCGCCGTGCACGTACCGGAAGAAGTTGTACGTCGTGTTCAGGTAGTCAGTGAGGGCCTGCACAGCAGATGTGTCAGAGCCAGCGAACACCATGTACCGGCCACCGAGACTCGCAGTGTAGCGGTTGTTGGGTGTCAGGCCAATCAAGGATGACGTCGAGACGAGGAGAAGCGCGTCGTGGTCGAGTCCAGCACACCAGTGCAGCGTGATCAGCGTGTCCAATAGAGGCGGGCTACCGAACAGGTGTGTCTGCTTGGCAAACGTTGCCAGTACTGTCAGGTATGGATTGGTTGCGTTGTCCAACGTAGACAAGTAGCGCAAGCAAAACGCGTTCGCCGAGAACGGCACGTCGGGATTCTTCGGGTTCGATCCCTTGCCGCAGATGGCATCGTCCGGACACGTCGGAATACCAGGAATGGCACTCTCGCCAGAGTCTGGGTTGTAGCAGAACAAACTGGAGTAGTATTCCACTGGATGAGTCCCAAAAGACGTTGTTGTTGTTATGCGAGTGTAAGTGAACACCGTCTCAGGATAGGACGTACTGCCGTCGATTGCCCACAGAACCACTGTGATGACCACGAAAATAAGTGGGACGATCACAAGCAGTATCGAAAGTATCTTTTCGTGCAGGAGCTGACGGGACAGGCGCAGCACGACCGCGAACAGTTGAGACCGCGCGCCAGCAGGCTGCCGTGCACCAGGAAGACTGGGCAGACTGGGGAGACTGGGCAGCTGAGTGCGAGACCGAAGCATACTCGGGGTCTCAAAGAAGCCTGATTCACCCATAGTGACGCTTCTAAAGTAAGGTAAATTGTGGTTGCTGGGTCCGAGGCCGCCTGAGCTGTCCCATGCGCTGGCACTGTTTGCAGGGCGCAGAGCGGACGGGATTTCTGCAAGAGAGAGACCACTTCGCTCCAGTGACCGCATGCGACGGCGATCATAGTTCCGCATGCTGTTGTGTCTCTCGATGAGTGCTGAGCGATCCGCCAGCAAGGAACCGTCAGACCGCACCATCGTTTCAGCGGTCGCCCACCGTGACTTCGACGCCGAGCGGGTGCCTTTGGCTAGCCCAGTGGTGCTACGGGTTCGGGTTCCACTAGCCCCATCATCACGCAAAATGGACGAAGCGCTTACCATGCGAGAGTCATTGCGCACGTGTGATGCCCGCGCTGTGTCGTAGTCGTACATCGTGCCAATTGTGCTGGGGAGACGAGATTGCGCACGGTGTGCCATGGAGACCTCGTCGCGCACCGGGGCGTCGCCGGCGAGAGCGTCGTCTACGAACGCAACAGATGACTGTCGTTTGGGCATGAAGCACAAGCACACGCGTGAGCACGGTAGAGATGGTGGGTGTCAGATGTGTCGCCGTTCGAGTTCAACGCAGCGCAGAAAAACAATGACGGAGGGTGGAACGAGAGGTGTGTGATCGCTGCCTTACACGCGATGTGGGGATGTGAGCGTGAGGTCAGTCGTCAAGAACCTAAACAGACAAAACAGGAAAAATAGTTTTGAAAAGGGGTCGAAACCACCAGCTAGCCTTACGTCTGGAGATTCGCTAAAAGTAGCCTAAGCTTAGGCGAGTGCGCAAGAGAAACAAACAAGGGGAACAAAGCAGTGCGCGAGTCTGATTTGATACAAAGAAAATAAAAGAGTGAGATGCTTGTCAGAAAAATATACACAATAAGGGAGCGACGAGCAAGTAATGAAATAAACAGGTACACAGATCAAAACGTTTCAAAACGAAATCAAGTGTAGAACACAAAACAAAAATAAGGAGAGAGGAACAAAAGAAGAAGAAGAACGAAAGCAACGATGGTGAAGTGAAAAGAGTATACTGCAGTGATCGTAACGAAGAGACAAAATGAAGAGGGAACCGCAAGAAAACGTCTTTTCGAAAGTTTCTACAGCACGATGGCGAGAAAAATAAAAACGTAAGCAGGCTTAATGGTGAAGGCGCAATTGAGTTATGATCGTGCTGACGGGAAAAAAGTAGTCGTTCTGCCAGTGAAAAGAAGGCGCACGACTAGAAGAGCGGAGTATACAGTGAAGGCTGAGGAGAGTGTCAGGTGAGGAGAGGAGTGACGGACGATGGGGAAGTACACGGCAGCGAAGCGGACTCGCTGGAGAGAAAGGGGCGTGACAACCAACAGAGAGGAGCGAGGGGGGACGCATACAGACGCGCACGCAGAGCTCCACAGACCAGGGCCCAGCATGTGCGCAGCAGAAACTAGCTGCCGCAGCAACCGCAACCCAGAGGCGGGACGATGTAGAACAAAGCTGGCAGTGGAGAAGCTACCAGCACAACCCAGCGCATCCGCACAGCAGCGGAGCAGCGCACAGCGATCAATAGCGCTAAGGTCACATTCAGGTACATGAAAAACAGAAGAGAACAGAACGGAAGAAAAGGGAAAAGAAAGAGAGAAGAAACAGAAGAAACAGAGGACAAAGGAAGAAAAAACACCAACATCAGACGGCGACAGAAAGCACTGCGGAAAAGAAACAGTTGAAATTGTCCCAAAGCGACACAACGGATTGAATGAGTGAAAAATGACGAAAGCAAGTGTTGCGGCACCAGAAGTGAGCATTCACATAGCATCACGTGAGTACGCATCGAAGCGTCCCCGGCACAAAACATTTACGGAACTACAAATACTGAAATCCGTCGCAGCCGTTCCAGCCCGTAGGCACGGAGTGGGGGCGCTGCGGCGAGAGAACAGTAAACACATGCGAAGGAAGAAAAAGAGAGAAAAATAAATGCGAAACACAGCAGCGCGTTCACCGCACAGGCCACGTCAGTCATCCGCGCCACAAGGGGAGGGAGCGGGGGGGGGGGGCGGGGGAAAGGGCTCAGGCGC
>JASANR010001472.1:0-62570 GCA_030849635.1 Wallacemonas sp. MBr04 | reverse complement strand
ATATATATGATGTTGTCACTGTTGTAATAATCGTTTCTCCCCCTAAATCCTCTCTCTGTCTCTCCCCTCCTTACCCGTATGTTTTTGCTCCCACTCAGCGTGCAACATCGTCAGCCATGCCATCGAAGCCAAATGGAAAGGGCGAAGCCACGCCCAACGCTGACTGCCACGACCAAGCACAGCGGCCGGACTATGCGCCGTACTACCAATACGGAAACCAGCCTTCGCCTCAATATGGTGTGCAACCACCACCGCCGCAGGGATACCCCGAGGCGCAGCCGGCTCCGGCTCAGTACCAGCCTCAATACTACCCCCAGCAGCCGTCTCAAGACTACCCAACAGAGAACCCAATGCAGGCACCACCACAGCAACAACAGCCGCCACAGCAGCAGCAGCCTTGTCAAGGGCAGCCGATGTACTACCAAGAACCGCCACAGGTGGCTCCACAGCAGCCACGAGAAGGTCAACAACAACAACAACAACAACAACAGCCGCAACCCAACAACTCTGGTACTCCGGGGATTCCGCTGAGCTACTACGATTACACCGTCCCGCAGACGTACCAGGAGGTGCGCAAGTACGAAGGGGCGAACAAGTGGGCAACGGGTATGTGGAACGCGCCATGTAAAGCACCTGGCATGTGCTTCGCCTCCTTCTTCTGCCCCTGCTGCTGCACGTTCATGCAGAGGCAGAAGCTGCTGGTCAACAACTGGGAGAACTATCGTTGCTGCGCCGGTACCTGTGCGTACGCATGCTGCGCCTGCTTCAACAACAACAACTGCGGCGGTGCCGCGCCGTTCTGCCTGGCAATGGAGACGATCTTTTGCCTGCCGTGCGCGGTGCATGCGAACCGCTACATGGTGATGCGCCACTACGGACTGCAGAACGAGTGCTGTGACCTCGTGCTCATGTGGTCGGCGTGCATCTGCCAGGTCATCTCCGCCATCATCGGCGACGGCTTCCTCAACAGTCTCGCTGACTTCTGGTACTTGATCGTGCTGTCGTGCATGCTGGCCCAGCAGGACTTTCAGATGAAGACCTATCCCTACCCGACGCAGACGGAGATGACATAACCAACGGACCGGTCTCACATCTCTCAGGCGCGCACAGACTCGCAAGAGCCCGCACAGATGTCACCCACCGACAAGCATCAATCGTTTTCCCGTTCGTACCTGCCGCCTCTCTTAGGCCTCATCTTTTTATTCTTATTTTTACTCGTTGGCGAGAAAACAAAAAGAAAGTTGGACGACCTGATACGTAGCTGCCACCATCGCACTGTCCTCGTTGCTTGTTCGTATGCTCATTTTTTCACCCTTCTTTGTTTTTCCCACTCATTTTTCTCTTTGCTATTCTCGGGCTCATTAACCCCACATCAAAAACTCTGTCAAGTCAAACGATTGCAACGGCCGTTATGACACACATATATACTTGCTTCTATTTGGACTGTCTCTGACACACACCGAAGCACATGCATTGCTCCGCTGATCGGTGGTGGATGATCGAGTGGAAGCCTTGGTCGGCAGTTTCTCAATGGGCACGCGAGACATCACTGTTGGCTGTTGTTGATGTCAATGGATTCTGTTTTCTTTCAATTATTTTCCCTCCCTCTTTTCCCCTCGTGATCACCAAATAGGGATAAAACAAAAACACCACTTTCAGCATAGCATTTGTGCTCTCTCTCCCACTCCCTTTCACACAGTTTACATCTGCTTGCGTCAGTTTTGTCACGCCAGGATGGAGCGCGGGATCCGCCATGTGCCAAAACTCTTTGATTGTTACTTGCCGTATCAGGCCATTGGCTTGGCGGAGATTCGGGCCGGAGCGTCGCATGTGGCTCTGCTCGCTGTTCTCTTTGGGGGGCTCGCGGTGCTGCGCCCACGCCTGAGTGCCACATCCGTGTGCCTGACGACGGCGTATGTGGCGGGCATGTTTTTCTTCCAGCGCCGGCTTGCCTCGGGGCTGCCAGTGCGCTATTGGTCGCTGCGGCACTTCCGTCTGAGTCGCGACAACTTCCGCCGCACCTCCACGTTTCTTCGCGATTTGTTTCAGCGCCGGTCGAGCTCGCGCCGGTCGTCTGTGTCTGGTGGATCTCCGAGAAAGTCATCAGTAGGCGGTGGGCTGGGCAAGGCCGCTCCCGTCGCGGTTCTCACTGGCGGTGAGCGCGGCATTGGGTTCGAGGTGCTGCGGCAGCTTGTTCATCAGGGCTTTGACGTCATCACGTGCTGTCCATTCGAGGAGCCCGCCAAGGAGGCGATCGCACGCGTCGTGAAGGGCTCCAAAGACAGGCATGTCCATTACGTTCACCTTGATCTTGCGGATGAAAAGAGCATTCGTGCATGTGCGAGCGCGGTCAAGGCCCTGACAACGCACATCGACCTTCTCATCAACAATGCCGGCATTCTCGCCTCGAACTCGCGTGAGCGACGCACAAACGCGAGTGGCGTCGAGCTGGTACTGGCCATCAACTTTCTAGGACCTGCGTTGCTGACGGAACTGCTGCTCGACCTTGTCGTGGCGAGCGCACCGAGCCGCATCGTGAACGTGTCCTCGCTGATGCACCTGGATGCGTGCATCCCACCCGAGTACAGCCCTGTGACAGTAATGATGGAGAACTGCTCGCCGTACCCGTGGGTGCAGACGCAGAACTACAGCCTCTCAAAACTCCTCATTGTCTGCTACACACGCGACCTTGCACGGCGGCTGCGCGGCCACGACGTCACTGTCGCCACGCTTCACCCCGGCGTCGTCCTCACTGGCATTTACGATCACTGGGGGATCTGGGCCAAGGCGATGCACGCCATCATGCGAACCGTGTTCAAGTTCCCTGCGGAAGGCGCGGAGGTCGTCCTGTACTGTGCCTTCGCAGACGGTGTTGTTAGTGGCGGCTTCTACGCAGATTGCCACCTCGCCAACGATGTCGTGAGCCCGCTGGCACTGGATCCTCTGCACAACGCCCGCGTGACCATGTTCGTCCAGGACCGCTTCAAGCTCGACACCAAGGAAACGGCTGCCCGAATGTACAAGAAGGACGCTTGAGAGCACGAGGTGCGTCTACGGGGAGACATGTGCACTCACACAACGCACGCCAGCCCGTGCCAGACCCAATGTGCATATTCACGAATCGTGTCTGTCCGTGTGTGTGTGTGTAAGATGATGGTTGTGCGCGTGCCTATTATCTTTACCATCCCCCTCATCTTCTTTCCACTTCATAGTTGTGCTGTTGACTTTTGCTTCTGGTTGACTCTCGCACTCGTATCGCAGCTTACTGCACAGAACACAAATGTAATCATTAATGCCTTTCGAGCACAGGGCAGATACACATACGTGTCGCGACCTCGTAAACGCCTACACCAAGAACGATGAAATGTACCGGCCGCTTCCTCCCGCTGTGTGTGGTTATCGCGGTCTTCGCACGCGCTACATCCTCTCTCTCTCTCCTTTTCACTTGAAACACCTGCAACCCTCACGTCGTCTCCTCCCTAGCTTCACACTTCGCTGACACTAGCCAATCCTGTTGATTGTGCTAACTATCTTTTGTTGTTGTTGACACGAAGAGCCACATTCGCTACTTCTTTTCCGTATTTGTTTTGAAATTCCCACTGTTGTGTTGCTATCTGAATTATGTCTGCCTCAGTCAACAAGCTCGTGCATGACTATTTGCGCCAACACCACAGCAAGGCAGCGGATGCGTTCGCTGAAGTAGCACCCCTCGATGCGAAAAAGTGCAAGGCTGCGTTCGGAGCGCAGTCGCTGGAGACCGTTCTCGCTGCACGCGCTGGAGTGAAGCGCCCGGCGGACAGCAGCTCGAGCGACTCTGATGCGCCGCCACGGAAAGCCCCGCGTCCTGATGCCGCTGCCAAGAAGGCCCCCATCCCGGACAGCTCCGACGACGACGAGCCCGTGAAGAAGCCGGCGTCCAAGAAGGCGTCCCCCAAGCTGGCTGCCAAGAAGGCCCCCATCCCCGACAGCTCCGACGACGACGAGCCCGTGAAGAAGCCGGCGTCCAAGAAGGCGTCCCCCAAGCTGGCTGCCAAGAAGGCCCCCATCCCCGACAGCTCCGACGATGACGAGCCCGTGAAGAAGCCGGCGTCCAAGAAGGCGTCGCCCAAGCTGGCTGCCAAGAAGGCCCCCATGGCTGATAGCAGCTCTGACGATGATGAGCCGCTGAAGAAGCCCGTTCCCAAGGCCGGTGCGAAGCGGCTTGCTGGCGGCGACTCTGACGACGGTGCGGCCGCCGCGCCTGCGCACAAGGCACTCCGAGCGGAGGAACCCCCTCGCCGCGGCCCCGCGCCTCTGCGCAACGAGGACGGCAGCTTCCGCCGCTTCCAGCGCATTGACCCGACCAAGGTGCAGTTTGCCGCGAAGGAGCTCACGCACAATGAGCCAGGCCAGGAGCACTTGGTGCTGCGCCAGAACCAGGAAATGATGCGCGTCAAGGGCAAGAACTTCAACAAACTGAAGCAGAAGAACAAGGGTAAGTTCTACGGCGCGGGTGTCGACCTGTCCGTCCGGGCGTACCAGTTTCCCGACAGCGATGACGAATAACAATAAAACTAATTCCTGATAACCACAGCAAGGGTGCAGACAACTCGTGAAAGATTTTTTTTGTGTGTGTTTGCTCGCGTGTTCACGAGTGCCGTTTCGTCTTGCCTTGTCACCGACTAAATCTCCCGACTAATGCTTACCTGTTTATCACGTTTCTTTCACGCCTTGTTGGCTTGGCCTCCCGTGTGCAACCGCTTCGGTACATCTTGGTACGTGTGTGTGTGAGGGAGGCTAGGGAGGTTAGGGAGGGTGTGTGTGTGCTTGTCTCGCGCCCCTCTCTCTCTCTCTGTCATTCTCACACAATGGATCTGGAAATAAGCACCTGCACGTGGACTTGGATGTGCTCTCACGGGTGTGAACCCAAACAGATGGTGGCACCACACTTCTATGTCTCTTCGCCCTTTTGGCCGTGTCTTGCTGTGACAATCCCCCCTTCCCCACTTCATCACCTCGCTCACACCCATCTCTTGTTCGCCGTCTTCTGTTTTTTTTTCTTGTCCGACTACAGGCTTGAACGCGGCAGAGGTCAATAATCACTCATATTTCTCCCGCCTCTTGGGTGGCTTGCTTTCTCATTATCGGCGATCCCGTCGCTTTATTAGTCACACATTAACACGTACATACTGCTGCGAGCCATGAGTGAACAGCCGCTGCTGTTGCCGTGTGCGAGTCTTGGCACGCTGCGTGTGGAGCCTGTCGCCACGCTTTACGGCCACACTGAGCGCGTGTGGTGCGTCGCGTGGTGCCCCACCGCCAACGTCGTGGCCTCCTGCTCCGAGGACAGCAAGGTGAGGATCTGGGGCCAGGGTGCCGACAAGACGTGGCGGTGCCTCACCACGCTGGAAGGGGAGCACACGCGCACCGTGCGGCACGTGAGCTGGAGCCCCAGTGGCATGTACTTGGCCTGTGCCTCGTTCGATCACACCACGAGCGTGTGGCAGCGTACCTCGCAGGAGGACTTTGAGTTTGAAATCGAGGGCATTCTCGACGGCCACGAGAGCGAGCTCAAGTGCGTGGAGTGGGTGACGGAGTCGACCTTGCTGACCTGCTCACGTGACCACACGGTGTGGGTGTGGGATCGCATCGACGAGGGCGAGTACGAGTGCGGTGGTGTTCTGACAGGGCACTCGCAAGACGTGAAGCACTGCTTCTGGTACGTCCCTACCAAGGACGGCGAGCGTCCCCTGGCCATCTCGTGCGGCTACGACGATACGATTCGAATCTGGTCGGACGTCTCCGTGCGCCAGGACGACTGGCACTGCGTGCAGACGCTGCGCACGCACGAGGGGACTGTGTGGGCGGGCAGCGTGCAGCGCCTGGAGCTGTCTCTCAAGGCAGTCCATGAAGCCGAGGCGGCTCAGCGTCCGCTGCCGCAGCCGCTCCTCTGCACCTGCTCTGACGACCTCAACGTCATCTTCTACAAGCGCGACGCGGAGGGCAAGTTCGTGCCCGTGGCGCGCTGCTCCGGCTTCTGCGAGCGCCCCATTTACTCCGTGACCTGGGCACCATCGTCGGCACCCGTTGTGGCGTGTGCGAGCGGGGACAACAGCATCGCACTCCTGGGCCTGCACGAGGACGCGACGGGCGTGCACGTGGACCAGCTCGCGCGTGTCGCGGACAGCCACCTCGCTGATGTGAACGGCGTGGCGTTTGCGCACCTGGGCGGCTTGGCCTCCGGCGACGCGTCACCCGCTGATGCGCGCGGCAGCCAGAACGGCGCTCTGCTCGCCTCCGCCGGCGACGACTGCACCGTGCGTCTCTGGCGCGTGACGGTGGCTGACAGTGTGTGAGACCATGATGGATAATAAGCACTGCGCTTAATTGCAAAAAAAAGGAAATGAAAAAAGAGAAAAGGACGGAAGGGGTACACCTGCCTTTGGTTCACTGTCGTCACGCAGCAAGAGCGCAGACATCAAAAAAAAAAGAAAACTGTCAGGAGAAAAATCCTGGCATTGTAAGCTTTGTGCGCAGTGTGACTGAGGCCAACGCTCATTGTGTCGCTGCCGCTGCGAGTGCCTCGAGGTGTCGCAGTGTCCCCTTTCGCATGTCATCTATTTCAGCCATTCCCCAACATCACCGTTTTACTTCTCTCCCTCTCTATCTCTCTTGTTCTCTCTTGCCATCGCAGAAGAGTGATTAACATTCCTCCTTCTCTTTTCTCCACTGTTTTCGACTCGCACAACCCTAAACGCCACCCACCACCGCCTCTCCCCATCAACCCCGCTTCCAAGCACACACTCACGCATACATACATACAGAATCATAAAGCATAATCAAGGGATCCACTACTCGTCTCCTACCTCCCGTTCCTCCCTCCCCTGTCCTGTCGTATCTCCGCCCACACGCACAGCTCACAGCTTGCAGCTCACCGCACTTGTCATGCATCGCGCCGCGCCACTCACTGATTGCACCAACGCAACGTTCCAGTCCATGAACCGCATGCCAAAGACGACCGCGACCACCACACCCAAGATGGTGCCGCGCCGGCACAACCCGTACGAGTGCTGCCTGCTCGCCCCCGAGGACTCGATTGACAACAGTAGCAGCGATCTCTTCGGCTCCCCGCTCACGCCCGGTGGTTTCTCTTCCAACTACACGGACGACGCCGCCTACACTGCTGGCACGTACCGCGGCCTGAGCCAGTACAGCACGCCGTTCATCACCAACGGCAACGGCAGCTCCGACAGCAACACCAGCAACCCCGCCACGGTGCGGCGCTCTCTCTTCAACGGCCAGAGTCCCGACGCAGGCACCGGCGACGCGTACAGCGCCGCCCTCACACCGATGAAGTCGTCCAGCTCGGGCGTTGTGCGGGCTGCGTCGACCGTTGCGTCCGGCCGCGACTGCCTCTACGCAGAGATCAAGGTGACGCTCCGCTCGGGTCTGGCTGACTTCATTGTCGCCGACATCCCCACTGTCTTTGGTGCGAGCGCGACGGCCAACGACATGATCGGTGCGTACGTGCTGGTCGAGGGCGATCGTGGCGAGGACCTCGGATGCGTGCAGAGCATCACCAGCGAGACCACCATCGCCGCAAACAAGTCGGGTGAGCTCCTGAAGAAGATGCAGAGCGAGCGCCGGATGCCGTGCGTGCTGCGCCGCGCCATGGAGGCTGAGCGCCAGGCATTTGACGAGCTAGACGAGGCCGAGGCCAACGCACTCGAGTACAGTCGCGCGTGCCTGTCGGAGGTGAAGCTTGACGTCCCCATCACGATCGAGCGTGCCATCTTCCAGTTTGACCGCAAGAAGCTCACCCTCCAGTACACCAGCAGCAACTACGTCGACTTCAACGCCCTCACCCGCCACCTCCATAATTACTACAAGTGCCGCATCTGGATGGACCAACTCAACCGCGAGGTGCGCGGCAACACAGCGGACAAGAAGAAGAGTCACCGTACCGCTCGCTCCAGCAAGTCCTCTTGAGCACACATACGTACACACCGGCTCATCACGCCCACCCGTGCACCTAGACACGCGGCGAGGTTCACAAAAGCCGTCACACACAAAAAAAACTAACGAATGAACGAACAAACAAACAAACCAAAAGGCGAAGTTCACTCTTTGTGTTGTGGAGCCCGTACGTCGAAACAGATTCGTTTAGGGTGTGAGTGCCGCATGACCCACTCTGCCGAGAGGGGCACTGGAGAAAGCAGCATGAACACATTTCCATAGAGAAAGAGAGAGCACTCGGTCGAACGAGTGTTGACTGACTGGCAGTGAATCAGAGTGCAGGAATGGAGGAAACGGTCACCGGAAAAGGAGTTCGAGAACGCACATAAACAGCGTTGCATCTCTTTTCCTTCCATCACATGGTGTCCCAGGCCCATTCTGCCTTTTCAACTGTTTTTCCACGCATACCCGGTACCTCCGCACATGGTCGAGCACGCATCGCTCATCCCATGTGCGACGGTGTCCAGTGCTTGTGTGACTTCATAGATGCGTCGACAACAAGGCGTTCGACACAGGGGCAGCGCCTCACTCGCCTCCCTGTCTCGAGCATTTTTTGTTGTTGTTTTGTGGTTTCCTGCCAGAACGCACATCGTTTGTTTGTTTCTCCCACTTGATTTTTATTTCATTCCCCTCTCGTTTCCTTCTTTTCCCCATGTTCGTTCGCGCCAGTGAACCATATTTTCTACTTTTACTTTATTCTATTTAGATTGCTTCTTCGTTCCACTCATAGATACCCTCCGCCCTGGATGAAGCTTTTCTCTCTCTCTTTTTTTCTTCTTTCGCTTCACTTTTTGTTTCTGACGGATTGCCCGCCCCCACAACAAATACGTATATCTATCCACACGCACACCTTACTTTCCACTTTAGGGCTCTTCCCCCTCCCCCCCTTCTGGTGCAGCCATTGTTTTGTTTGTTTCCTTTTCTTCTCTTCCTCATGACAATCTCGTGACCTGTGTCACAACTTGTTTTGCCTTGCTAATGCTCGTGTCTGCTTACTTGCTTATTTTTTCTCTGTTTCTGTCTGATCCCCTTTCAGTTGAGCAGAGGGAAAACGCATGTACGAACCAAAGCAGAGGCACTGACGCCACCTATAAAATGCAAAAGGCAAATCATTTTTCACTCGGTTTCTTTTTCATTCCTGTTTTTTTTTGTTTGGAGTCTCGCTCCCCCCTTTCGTTATTATCTTTCGCCGTCCCCCTCCCCCCGTCTCCCTTTTCTTTCATCTCCTGCATGCGTGACTCTGTGTGGTATCTCCCTCTTCACGGATCGACCTCAATGATCCTGTACAACTACCAGATTTGATTTCCCCACAACCACGCACTTGATTTGTTCAACCTTTCTTTTTCTGGTTTCTATTCTCGTTGGGCTTCCTCATGCCGGTGTTTATCCAGACAAATTGCATCCTACAGCCACTCTGTGTCCTGTGTCTGCGTATATATGGATGCGCTCCGTGCCACGACGCCAACACAAACACTTTTCCCCACCGCTTACTTTTTCTGATGGTCGCGATTGCTTCGTGTGCGCTCCTCCAATGACCAGCATGGCGCCACAATCAGCGGGTAACGACGTGACGTGAAGCTGTGAAACATACATACACAGAACTGACGGAGATCGTTGGCAAGGCATACCCCTAGTGGCGCAGAGGAACGACCTCAGTGCGGCCATGACGCTCGGTTTTATCGCCTTTTCCTTTGCGAGGCCTGGCTGTGGCAACGCCTCCTTGTCACGTGACAAGCGTCCTGGTCCTGGTCCACACCAAAAACTGTCTTTTTTTGCGTTTTGTTCTCTTCGGTTTTTTATATTTTATACTTTTCTGTTTTGTTTTCTTACATGATCATCTTTGATTTTCTGATGCGCTGTGCGATACCAAACCCCTGTTCAATTCTCTCTTTACTTCCATATACTCAGTCTCCACTCGAAGAACGGAAAAAAAAGAAAATAAAATAAATATAAAAATACACACTACTCAAGTTGGCAGTTCTGTTCCTGGTATCCTGAGTACAATCTCTGTTAGTAGCGCGCGAGTTGACGAGATGAGATCAACGAGACCATCGCACTCACTGGCCGTGGCGTTGCATCTCTTCATTTCGCGACGAGCGCCACCACTATTTGTGGATCTTGTGGAGGGCACCACCGAATGTACACAAGCACATTCCTTCGCAGAGTCGATTGGTGCTGGTGCGGGACGTTGAGGCTGGCAGTCATGACTGGCTGCCCGCCTCTGGATCCGCACCAACACTGCGTCTTCTTTTACGGTGCCTTTTCCTCCTCGACTCAAACGTTGTCCTTTACACACACACACACACACACTCGTCCTCTTCTGTGCACATACGCGTTGATCTCTTCAGTTTTACTTTTCCATCTCTTTGCTTTATTTTTCCTTCGGTTGGCTTATTCGCTCGCTCTCTCTCTGTCTCTCACTTTATCGTATTTTTCCTTCTTTTTCTCTCCGTTTCTCCACCCCACCCCCAGCTCCTTTCCTCTTGCAAAAAAAAAAATGGGTCGTGAAACGCATGTTGTGCGCTTCAAGGTGGTGTCCGTGAAGTGCCCGTCAATGCCTGAGGGCCAACAGTACACGATTTACTACCGCCGTGGTGAGACCAAGCGCTCGACCCCGTGCTACGCCGCACACAACGGCGAGGTTGACTTCTCCAGCATGCCCGAAGGTGCCGCGATGGTGCACTTCAAATCCGGCGGTGGCGGCCGCCGCTACGCCGCCAAGTACATTCAGTTCCGCATTGAGGAGTACACCCGCGGTGCCCCGCGCCGCACCGTTGGCGAGTGCGAGGCCGACTGCTCCGTGCCCGTGCAGCGCGGCAACAGCTCCTCCAGGCAGATCGTCGAGTACGTGTTCCGCATGTACGGCGCGGCCGCGCACATCCGCGTTGCCTTCCTGGTCTACCCCATGCACGCTGCGCCGCTATCGTTTGACGGCATGGTGGCCCCGTCGACTGTCAAGGACGAGGACCAGGAGATCCCGCGCGGTGAGCTCAAGCACATGCAGCGCGGCGAGGCCATGAGTCTCCTCATCTCGCTCGAGACCATGCTGGAGCGGCGCAGGGCGGAGGAGGCCAAGGGGGAGCCCCGCGCGCTGTCCAAGGTTGAGCGGCGGCTGAAGGAGCTGGAGGATCGCCGCCGCAGTCTGACCGGCTCGGAGGGGCTCTCCTCCACCGTTGTGCAGACCCGCTGCCAGGACTGCATCAAGGCGCAGTTCGTTGCCCTCGCGCGCAAGTACCGCAACAACTACATCGGCGAGACGGCGGCGTACCTGCGCCAGATGGCCCTCACCTCCGGCGCCAGCATCACCGGCGACGACGCCGGCGACGAGGACACGGCCCGCGAGCAGCTCGCGCGCGTCACGAGCCGCATCAACGAGCTGCAGCAGCAGGTGCAGAAACTGGAGGAGGAGCAGCTCGCACTGGGCCGCATTCAGCACAAGACGGACGTCACGCAGGAGCTCATGGCGAACCTGCAGAAGGTGGGCACGCTGGACGAGCAGATCAAGATGCTCAAGGCGCAGAAGGAGGCCTTGGACAGCGCGGCCAGCAGCCGCACCGCCGCGGCCGCCAACTCCCCGCTCGCACGGGAGACGAAGGAGATGAACGAGCGCGTCAAGACCCTCACCGGCGAGCAGAGCCAGCTCCAGGCCAAGATCAAGCACATGACCGCCGTCGCCGCCAGCCACGTGCTGTCCTGGGCGCGCGGCAAGAACCCACCGGAGGCGGACACCAGCGCCGCCACCGCCGCCAACAAAGCGGGCAAGAAGGGCGACATCGACGACCTCTTCAGCGAGGACGACGGCACCGCACGCGCCTACGGCGACGCGCAACGCAAGCAGATCATGTCCGCGCTCAAGGGCCTCGGCGCGTCCGCACCGCCGCCGACGAACCGCTCCCTCTCGTCCACCTCGAGCTCGTCCGGCCACCGCACACCGCGCGACATGTTCAGCGGGGCCGAGGGGCTGCCGTCCATGGGCGACTTTGGCGCCTCCAAGCCGAAGCCAGCCAAGGCCGAGGCCCACGCCGATCCGACCAAACCCGCTGACCTCGGCATGAACATGTTCACCGCGAGTCCGCCAAAGCAGCCAGCCGCACCGAGTGGCCTGCCGTCGATGAACGACTTCATGGCCTCGTCGAACAAGCGCGGCGGGGCGGGCAACACCACCAACAGCTCCAGCAGTCCCTTTGGCGCGGACATGTTCGGCGGCGGCGCGACGATTGAGTTCGGCGGGCCGAGCACGTTCGGCGGCGGCTTCGGTGGCGCAACCGCGACCAGCGCCGCCACCACGGCCTCCGCCGCACCGGCCACGCCAGCCTTTACGCTCGAGCCGGAGCCGAGCATGACACAGCAGACACAACAGACACAGCAGACGCAGCAACAGCCCTCTGGTGGCGCGGCGCCGTACAACAAGAAGGACGATCCCTTCTACGACGAAATGGATGACTTCACCGTGCCGCCGGAGGAGGACAACTCGAATAAGCCCATGTTCGAGTTTTCCGGCGGCGGCGATGGCTTTAGCTTCGGTGCGACGACGGAGAACACCGCCAGTGCGCCGGCGGCTTCGAGCAGCCCGGCCGGTCAGCCAGCACCGCGCCCGACGTTTGACTTTGGGCCGTCCGACGGCGCTGCTGGTGGCGACGACAACCCCGGCTTCACCTTCACGGGCGGCGCACCGAGTTTTGACTTTGGCGGCGGCGCCGACACCACAACGACGACCAACAACAGTTCCAATCCTTTCGGCAACCTGCCATCCTATACCTTCAGCTAAACGGAATCAGGCGCTTCCTGAGTTGTACTGTGTCTCTATCTCTCTCTGTTTGTCAAGCATCTGTTTTTTTTTTTTGTTCTGTACTGTCCTTTGCTCTTGCCAGACCTCTTCTTCTCGCTCGCACGTCCGCTCCTTTTACCACAGGACGAACGTACTGTGCCACTGTCTTTTAACGGGAAAAATAAGAGACAGTGACGCATTCACACACTCATATATATTTATTTTTGCGTCTCGCCTTGTGTTTGTGCTATCTCTCTCGTCAGCGTGCTTTCACGGCAGTGAAGCACGGCAAAAAAATGTGACGGAAAAGGAAAAAGAAAAATCAATAGGGAGCGATCATGTCGCGTTCCCTCGCGTGCTGGGAATGTCATGGTCCTCATTGCTGAACCACACTTTCTTTCTTTTTTTTGTATCGTGCTTTTGATCTTTTCTTCTAGTTTTGATTATTTGGTGTGACATGGTCTGCTCTCGCAGATTGTTATTTATTGTGCTTGATTGTTCGCGCGGTCTCCGGATCACTGGACCGTCCTTTTGACAGCGTTCTCTTTTGGACGTACGTGCTTGTGTGTGTGTGTGTCGCCAAAGAGCTCGAAAAAAAAAACCGAGACAAAAATGCAGCCAGTGAAGGAGTGAGGAATGCTGTCACGGCAGCACGTGCTCTCGTTCTCTTCGCTACTTATTCCGCACTCCTTTGATCCACGTCTGTGGCATGGCCCTGGCTGACCAAGGCCCAGTTGTCACGCACTGCGCCTCAACACGCCGACTCCTGTATCCTTTCCCTCTGGTTGTCGGTGGTACGCTTCCATGTTGATGTGACCTCGTGGATCGCGTGGAGACCCGAAACTACGCGCGCCTTGAGCTCTGAATCATCATCCCCCACCCCATCCGTTCGCCCACAATCTTTCTTCAAAACCATCCTTTCATGTCTCTGTCTGTTTCGCGTCTGCGAGTGAACAGTGTGTGGTCGTCGTGGGAGCATCTCGTGTACCCAATTTTTTTTTGTGGCGGTGTTGCTGTCTCTTTTTTTTTTTGCTTTGGCACTTGCACGTTGTTTATATCTCTCTGGCGCTGCACTAGACAAACACAGGCATCTCTATTTGTATCCGCGCGGCTGATCTGATGCGGCGGCTAGCACGAACGCCATCGTGGCAGGCTTGCTTGCTCCCTGCCACATCCATGGCGCTTGCCTCGCGCATCGCGATCCGCCCGACGCGGCGCACGTTCGTTGACATGTCCTTCTTGGTGGACGACAACGCGAGTGGCGCGCCGTCTCCCACGCTTGACGTCGATCTGAGCGACGACACCGCAGCCGGCACCACAAGCAGCAGTGCCGTCGGCACGACCCCCGCTTACCCGCAGCCCCGCTACGTGTACCCCCTCGACGTCGCCGCGGCGTCCTTCAAGTTGTACGGCGAGCCTGAGTCGGCCGGCGACGGCAGCGGCGGGCGGCTCTTCGCCTCCGGCAACCGCCAGAGCTACGACCCGGCGATGCTCTACCAGGAGCTGCGCGCGCAGGAGTCGGGTGCGTCCGCCGTCGCCGTCGACACGCAGGCGCTGCTCAAGGCGGACGAGGAGGACATGGACGCCGTGATGCGCGAGGGCCGCGACAAGCAGGGCGCCGCGAGTGCGGCGGCGGTGGCAGCGGCGGTGATTGAGGTGTCGCAGACAGCGCGCGTCGACGGCATTGCCATGGTGCCCAACCACCCGCTGCCGGTGGTGTTCCCGAAGCAGGACGGCGGCGTCGTCCCGCGGGCCTTCAGCGTGCAGTCGGGTCCGGCCGCGAGTCAGCTCGGGCAGGCGCGTCGCCAGGCGCGTGTGGACGGCGAGGTCGGCACCAGCGACGGCCTCATCACGAGCGAGGTGATGGAGGGCGATGGACGCATCGAGGGCTACTCACTCCATCGCATCTCCACGATGCGCGTCACCGTCACCGACGAGCAGGGCCGGCTCCAGCGCATTCGCCGATTCCGGTCCTTTGCCGAGGTCCCGCGCGTGATGGCGCGGCTGACCGACGCGAGCGTCCTCTGCGGTGCGGACTGCCCCACGCTCCTCCAATCGGCTGCGCTGCCCCTGCTTCTGGACGGCCGCGATCTCCTCGTATCGTCGCCACACGGCAGCGGCCGGGCGCTCGCCTACGCGCTGCCAGCCATCCAGCTCGTACTGCGACAGACATCGCGTGCGCACACCACTACCAGCAGCAGCGCCAGCGATCCCAGCGGCAGTAGCAGCAGTAGCAAGGCCGAAGACACCACCGGTGTGGCAGCCCCGTTTGTGCTGATGCTGTGCTGCACACGCCAGACGGTGCGGCAGCGTGGCGTGGTTGTGCACAACCTGACGGAGGCCGTTGACAACGGGACGACAGCGTCGCCGATTATGGAGGGCTACAGCGCGGCTGGCGAGAGCCTCTGTCGTGCGGCGTCACCACGCGAGGTGGAGATCCTCATCGCGACCATCGACTTTGTCGTTGAGCAGTGCAAGGCCGGCCGCCTCAGTCTCCGCCGCGTCGGTTTCTTTTCGCTGGACGGCGTGGTGGAGTCACCGGCCTTTATGGCCGGGCTGCGTGAGGTGATGCACCTGGTGCGTCGCAACCAGGCCTCGCACCAGGCCAGCGTGTGGGGCTTCAAGGACAGTCCCACGCTGCAGGCGGCGGCGCAGCTCTGCCTCTCGCCGCACCACATGAATCTGGCCGTGACGCGCACCGTTCAGGCCACCACGCAGGCGCGTCAGGTGCTGTACCTCGTCTCCGCCAAGGCGGAGCGGCTGCGGCTGCTGCAGAGCCTCTTCGAGCAGCGCATCATCCAGAAGCGCGAGCAGACGCTCATCTGCTGCGGCTACCGCGAGGTCGCCGAGAGCCTCGCGACGTTTCTGGCGTCGTCCCTCTCCGCGCCGCCGTCGATGGTCGCGTTCATCCACAGTGGCGTGCGTGAGCGGCGCCGTCTGGCTGTCCTCAACGACTTCCACAAGGGCGACGTCCGCATTCTCGTCGCCACTGGCACCACGCTGCAGCACGTCGACGTGGCGGGGGTGAACCATCTGGTGAGCTTTGACCTCCCCGCCTCGACGCGGACGTACGAGCGGCGCCTGCACTTCCTCGCGCCACGCGGCACCGCGCACGTGTTCCTCACACCGAAAGACTCCAAGGTGCCGACAATCGCCCGCTACGTGGAGAAGATCACGGGTCACGCACTGTCTGGCGAACTCCTCGCCGCGGTCGAGAAGATTGAGCAGGACGGTGGCGACAACGATTGGAACTTGCCGTCGTCGCTGCGCACGGCGACGGGCGCACCGCTGGTGACGTCCCGACCCGCCGCACACAAGTGGCGCGTGCGTGGAAAGCAGCGGCCAGGCACCGTCGTACTTCCAGTGCACGGTGGCGAGGACGAGGACCACGCAACACCGCCCGGTGGTGCCTCCCACTGACGGGCCGGTGTTGTCTGTACCTGTGCTGATGTCGTGTGTGTGTGTGTGTGCGTGCTAGCTTCCTTTATTGATTGATTGATACGTCTGCTGTTCCAAAGAACGAGTGCAAAAAAACAGAAAACTGTGAGATCTGCTGTGCTGCATCACTGGCGGTGTGCTTGAACCTCCTCTCTCCGTCTGTATTGCGCTCGCTCCGGCTGTTTGTAGACGAGAAGAGTGAGGTGACGCACGCAATATGGCAAGCCTTTTCCCTCTTTCTCCCTCTCCCCCAAGTGCTTCACTTTCGGTAGTCTGCCACCACCGTTTTCGGTGGCATCTCTCTCTCTCTCTCTCCCCCACCTTTCCACACGTCCACACTCTCTCCATCTCACTCGTCAACTATTCTCTTCTCATTTCGCGCTGTTTTTGTCTTGCACTCAGCAAAGCAAGACCACCATCAGCGACCACATTTCAAATCAAATAACAGAACAGCTGATTGAGATTGTACATCTTCCTCGATCCCTCGCGACACATTGAGAGACTGAGAACAGCGAATTGACTCCCTGTTTTGTCCAGTCTCTCTCCTTGTTTCTTTCTTTCTTTCTCTCTTTTTCCTTTTTGGGTTCTTTTCTTCCTTTTTTCTCTCGTTTCACCATCTAATACTCACGCCAGTTTCTTGTTAACCGCAAGCTCTCACTGACTGCGCTTCAGGCAATCAAACAGAGAAAACCATCACATCGTACCTACTCGACTCTTTTCATTTTTTCTCTTCTTCCTCTTCCAATACTCTCTTCTGCGTGTTTCCACACACACACACACACACGCTCTTTCTTTGCTACCTTTCACTATCATCAATCCATCATAGGGCTCAATACCTTGCAGCCTATCCTCTGCAGATTGTTCAAAGAAGGCGTAAAAGAGAGAGAGAGGCTCACCACCAGCAGAAGAGAGAAGAGACCCCCCTCCCCCAGTGATAACCGAAAAGAGACTTCAGCGTAGACGTTCATCGTTGTTGTACTAACACTCTTCTTTTCTTTTTCTTTTTTACCTTTTCCGTGCAGTTGAACTCCCGCATCTTTCCACCCCCAACTGACCACTTTTTTTTTTTTGCTTCTCCTTTCCTTTTTTTTCCTGCGCATTCCCGTCGCTATATCCAAGACCTTCTGTGTCAAGTCCGAAATTTAAAGAAAAGATACACAGTTCCCAATACAGAAGTTGACAGATACAAAGTTGGCCAGGAAACAACTTGAACAAGGATCAAGCATCGATCATTCCCGTTTAATTCCAAGCACACAAACAAACAAACAAAACAGTCCAAAGAACAAACAATAGTAACTGACAACAAAAAAAGAAAGAAAAGCAGGCAACTGAGCAAGACCCAGAACTGACGGACAAAGCAACAACGGCTTTCTCATTTTCCTTTATTCACATCAAAAAAAAGTACTATACAGCCTCACACAGTGCGATACTAGCACTCGGTAGCAGTACGTGCACACGATGAATCTAGGCGACTACGGTGTGACTGCAGGCAGGGAGGGACACGCGTTCTCCACGTGCCCGCCGCCGCAGTCAGACAGCAACAACCTACTTGGCGATCTCCATTTTGTGGAGGAGGACCAGGACGACGACGACGACGTCGGGGGCGACATGATTCAGCGCCTGCTGGACGAGGTGACGCGCGCTAACCCCGACGAGGACACCACATCGCCGCGCTCCGCCCCCTTCGACATTCCCAGCTTCTCCGTGTCAGCACCGCCCGATGAGGCGGACGTCAGCTCCTACTCCGCCAACGCTGGTGCAGGACTCGCCGTCAGCCACTTCCCTCCCGGCTCCTTCGTGGTGGAGGCCGCTGCGAGTGGTTCGCAGACCGACAGCATGCCGAGCGCCAACTACCACATGCACACGCGCAGCCCGTTCAACTGCTACAGTGGTATTCCCAACGCAGCCAAGATGCCACCACCGAGCTTCGCTGAGGCCCTCGCGCACTCCACGCCTGTCTCCCTGGCTGGGCATCCTTCGCCGGTCCTGGAGGGTGGCGTTTCTCCGCTTGCGCACTACGTCCCCAACATGCCGACGGCTCCACTAGAGGTTATCCTGCTGCGCAACCAACACGGTGTTTTCCTTCTGCAGCCCGCGACATCGTGTGCGAAGCCAACACCGCCCTACACGCCCCCACTTGGCGGCAGCGCCGTCTCCCCACCGGTCTCTCCGCTCCCCCTCTACGCACTGCCGCCCGCCGCTGGTTCCGCCGCCGCCTCCTCGGCCGGCAACTTCTTGGGCAGCTCCATGATGCAGGCGGGCTACCGCGTCGGGCGTTCCGGCAGCCAGCCCGCGCTGGAGCCGCCACAGTACTCGGCTGTCGCCAGCAGCACCGGCGGGAACAGCCCGTTCCTGTACGCACAGAGCATCCCCTCCATGCGCGGCACACCGGCACTGTCGACAGCACCACCACCGTACGGCGGCATGTAAACGCCTACACCGAGAGAGAGAGTGAGAGTGAGAAAGGGAGACAAGAGAGCGAAATAGGAGGGTGTATTCCCGATGCTGTCACAGGAACCCACTCCTCTTTCACTCGACTCTCCCTCTCTCGCTCCCTTTCTCCCTTTTTTTTTTATTTCCCTCCCTTGTTTGTCTCCGGTTGCTAATGTCCTCGCCTTATGATACTTCTTTCATGCTCCTTCCGTTTTTTGTCTCTTTTGTTTGTTTTGTTTTGTTTTGTTTGCTTGCTTGTTTCTTTCTTCTTCTTTTTTCTTTCTCGTTCTTGCGAGGAGAAGAAAACACAGATTTGTTGCACGACGCATGCAAGATCGCCGTCCTTGTGCGCGTTACTTTCCTTCTTCTCTCCCCCCGTTTCCCCCAGACTCTCCTTCCTCGATTGGTTGCGTTGCGTCCTGAGCTTGACGCTGCCGTGTGTCTTTTCCACCGCCGTCGCGCACACATTTTGTTGTTGTTGTTGGTCTCTCTCCCCCCTTCCCTTCCGTTCGTCTTGCTCTCATCAGCTGCTTCTTTAAAGACGCGTGAATCGGTCATCTGCGTCGAGCGCTTCCACCCATTCGCAAATACGTGGAATCGGTGCGAGCTCTTCGCACGCCGGACGAGGGAGAGAGAGGAGGGACTGGACAAGACAAGTGTATCACGGCGATGAAAAGGAAGAGAGAGGAGGAGGAGAGAGATGAAGACAGGGAACAAGGCGGAGGGAAGAGGACTCATCTCGTCTCACACTCCTCATTGATTCCAGTTTCACTGTCATGAATACAGTCGGTGGCATTCACTCACCGTCTTTCATGCAACACACTCACACAGACATATAGAGACAGAACAAGTTTTCTTTTCCTTTCCTCCTTTTTTGTTTTTATCAAGAGATAACTCCAGCGACAGCATCGCCGAATGGCATGCCCAAATTACTCTTTTGCACGACTTAATCGCTCTCACAAACATTTACAGACAGCTAACCCAGGATAATGCCACCAGAAGCAGAAAACCAAAAAAACAAAAAGCAGCATACCAATCCACAAAAAGCGTGCGAGCTGAGCGATGCTGCGAGCAGCTCCCTTGAACACCGGCACACGCATGATCACAAAGCAAGAAATGTCCACGCACATCGTCTTCTCCTCGCGAGTCTGTGTGCACGTCACTATTTTGTCCACTGAACGTGGTCGCAAAGAAGGTGTGCCAAGGGAGGGGGGGGGGGTGATGTTGACAAGAGCGACGAAACACAACGCTCACGTGAGCGTTGCTGTTATTGATATTTGGTCTCTCTTCACACTGGAGTCCACTCCGCAATGCGATTGATCAGCGCTGACACCCATTCTTATCCTCAAACTCCTACTCCTGCTCCTGTCCCTTCTCGCGCCGGTCCGCTCTTCGTTTTCCTCGCTTGTCAGCATTATTCAGGAGAAGATCCCGTTTCGGTGGTGCCTTCCCTCCCCCCGTATTTCCTCTGTTTTATTTTACCCTGCATTTCACCTTCTTTCTTATTCCGTCTCGTTAACTTGCACTCAACAAAACGTACACACATCAAAAAAGAAAAGAAAGAAAAAATATAACTCAACACAATAACGCACACGCCGACGCAACATCTTGCGTTTGCCTCCCTCTCCAAACCACATCCTCGTTTCTCAGTGTGTACGTTGTTGGCTGTTCTTCGTTGGCAACGGCGTTCATCAACCGCTCAATTTATCACAATCAAGTTCATCTGGTTTGGGTCGCTGCTTTTGCTGGCCCAAGGTAAACAGTCATCGTTTTTTAACTTCATTTTTTTTGTGTTCTTCATCCTGTCGTTGACTCCCTCTGGTTGTCTTCTCGCACACAACGAGTTTGCATTCCGATTTTTCCCCTTCCCTTTCTCACCTTCTGTGTGTGAATTTGCATACTGTTTTTCTGTTTTTTTTCTGTTTCATCCCGTATTCCTCACTCATCTGCGATCTCCCCCTCTTCTTCTTGTTCCCCCTCTTGTTTCCTGCCAAGATGAGTGCCTTGAATACAGTCGCCACCCCACGTGGCGCAGAGACGAATGCTGCTGCGGCTGACACCGCAAAGCCCATTCCGCGCGTGCCCAGCACAGCCAGCGCGACGGACCGCTCCTCCTCCGCTCGCCGCACCACCACGTCCATCACCATGCACGCCGCCACCGTGCCCGACTCCGCGGCGGAGAGCAGATCATCCGCGATGACACCCAAGCTGCAGCCACTGACGTCGAAGATGCTGGAGGCGATTCCGGAGACGAGCCTGGCCTGGCCCACGCCACGGCGCGGCACGTCCAGCACCGGCCGTCCCTCCGGCCGCACCTCCTCCAAGCGCGTGCGCCCGGGCGAGGTGAGCTCCACGAGCGGCACCACGAGCGGCACCTCCAGCCGCTGCCGATCCGCCAACGTCGTCACGCCGCACCGCGCGCCGATCCCAGCCCCGCCGCCGCTGCTGGACGTTGGTCGCACCAGTGGCGGCACCAGCGCACCGCACGGTCGCCACCACGACCCCGGCACGGGGCACAGGCTCAACCTCACCGCACTCGGCGGCGCGCAGGAGGAGACCTGGACCTTCCACGCGCACCCGTCCGAGGCCCCCACCGCCGTGTACGAGGCGGAGGCCGCGAACCTCTCACACGAGGACCTCAAGGCCGCCGTCCGCACACTGCGCGAGGACGTGCGCGTGCTGAACACCGGCGTGGAGCGTGACCGCGCGCAGCTGAGCGCGTTGCAGAGCGGCATGCACAAACTCTACGCCGACGTTGAGAGGCAGCAAGAGAGCATCACCAACACGCTGCTCCGCCGCATCCACCGCGTCAAGCGCGCGAAGGAGCGCCTTCAGCTCGAACTCCACCAGATCGAGAAGGAGAAGGCCGATCGCCGCGCCAAACTGGCCGAGACGCGCCAGAGCGTTGGCCGCGTCCGCAGCCACATGAAGCGCGAGGAGGAGAGCATGGTGCTGCGCCTCAAGCAGAAGCTCCACGCCCAGCAGCAGCAGCGCGAGCAACTCGACAGCTTACTCGAAGAGCACGCCGCGTCCCTGCAGACCTTGGAGACACTGGTGAACGAGGTCAACACGATGGACATTATGCCGGCGGCAGTCACGTTGCCCCTCTCAGAGGCCGCCTCCCCCGCGCCCGGCGGCACACCGCTGAAGCGCGTGAGCGGCCTCAGCACCTCCTCAGCTCCGGCGTCGGCGCCACGCTCGCCACACTCGCGCCCAGCCGCAGCGGCGCCGGTTGCTGCACGCCGGGAAAGCGAGATTGTTCCGCTGTCGCCGAGCTACACGAGGCGGGACGTGAGCAGCTCTCCGGCCCCGGCCTCAACCCCGCCGCCGCCGACTGCCGGTGCGCCGTACCAGCGCGAGCGCAGCAGCAGCGCCGTCAGCGTGGCCAGCAGCAGTGCCGTGCCTGAGCAGACCGCGTACGACCCGCGCGACATGGTCGCCTACCTCGAGCAGGAAATCGCCGCCGTGGAGTCGATGCGGCAGGACGTGATCGCCCGCGCGAACGAGTACGAGGCCAAGTGCGCCGAGCTGAGCATGCGGCTGCACCACAGCGAGCGCGTAAAGGGCGAGAGCAAGCGCCGCCTCTCAGAGGTGGAGCACGCGCTGGAGGACACGTCGGCCAAGGCCACCGCCATCGCCGTCGCACAGCAGCTCGCGAGCGAGGTCGAGTCTGAGCGGATGGTCAACGAGGCCCTCGCGGAGGGTCGCTCGCCGCCACTGCTGGCCAGCACCCCGCCCAGCGTCAACGTCACGCCACGCCACTCTTTCACGCGCTCGCCGAATGCGCTGCTGATGCCGTTGCAAACCATGCCGTCGGGTGGCGTGCCGTCGGCGCTCGTGCTGCCCGCGAGTCAACACAACACGGCTGACACGTCCTTCGCGGAGGGACTCGGCTCGTCCACGACGCTCTCAGCAGGAGGCTCCCAGGCGCCACCACAGCAGCCACAGCCGCGCGTCTCGCAGCTGAGTGTGCAGTCCACCGCACGAATGGAGCCACCCCGACCCCTCGTGAGCAGCGCGGAGGTGACGCCATCGCGCTCGCCACAGTGCCCCTGCCCCGACAGTGCTCAGGGGCCACCACCGCCACTGAATCTCAACGCGTGAGGAGACACGAGCGTCCTTGTACGTTCCCCCTCCTCCACACCCCCCTTTATGTTTTCATTGCTTAACTTGGTATGCGTCCGTTGTTCTTGTTGGTCTTACGATTTGCTATATACATGCGTGTGTCGATGTGCGTGCATGCATCTTTCTCTCTTTCTGTCTTGTGCAGCAGCTTTGTTTGTTTGTCTGCCGTTGTTCCGTTGTTGCCCATTCGTGTCGCACAGACAAGAGTGAGGCTTTGACTGAGTGTACGAGCACGCATGCGCAACAACGGCAACAAACAAACAGACAAGTAGAACCAATACCTTTTTTTTCTCTCTCACTCTCTTTTTCTTTTTTGTTGTCGTAGGGCTCACACCAAGTGTGCAGTCGCTTATCTGTGGTACTCAGAAAAGGTTATTTCTCTTCTTTTCTTTCCATGTGCGACTGTCAAGTATTCCTGTTGTTGCTTTAGATCAATCTTTTCTTTTTTTTTTGTGGTTGTGGAGTCGAAAGGTTCCGTTTTATTCTTCCCTCAGTCGCGCAATCGGTAAATAGCAATAACAACAAAGACAAGTCACGGTCTCACTATCTGTTTGATGCTAAGCGACTTGTCGTCGACAGTTTCATGCTGCTGCTACTCGGCCGCGCATGCCAGCTTCGCCAGATGGAGGCTAGAGGCGGACAGAAGTATTGAGGGGATGAGGGGGAGGTGCGTGACAGTCGCGCCTGGTCACAGTGGTCGATTTGCTGGCGACGAGATCGTGGCGTCGCCCCCCCCCTCCCTGACTGCCGTACATGTGTATATACTATCTCACACTTGGCTCGTGTTTATTCTCCGTCCCACGCATGCACCCACCTCCCTGTCTCTTTCTCTCTCTCTCTCTCTCTCTGTCTCTCGCTCACTCACCTTATAGTTGCTTTTTCTGTTGTGTTCGTTGAACAATAAACAATAAAAAATACCGAAGAAAAACAAAACAAAAATGGGCAACCGACGACGCCAAGAGCCGTCGCGGCTGCGCAACATTTTGCTCGTGACGATACTGCTCACAGTGGCGACGGTGTGCTTCTACGTCGCCTTCTGTCTTGGCCAGTCCGCCTACGAGGCGGCCAACATGGGAAAGCTGCGTGCGCGCGAGGGCATGGTGCGGGAGCTGCGTCTACGCGGTCAGGACTGCGCGACTGACCTGGCCAAGCACAAGAAGGGCCTGCTCGACAGCCAGGCGCTGGCCGATAGCGTGAGCAGGGAGATCGACTCCCTCACGCGCTCCGTCGCCAACATCAAGAAGGCCATCTCGGAGCGGGAGACGGCGACGCGCCAGTGTCAGGACGACCTGAGGCGCATGCAGCTCCAGCAGGAGGGTGCGCTGGTGGATGTGCAGGAGGTGAAGGACCTGCGGGTGCGCGACGCGAAGCTGAGCAAGCAGGTGGAGTCTGCGCTGGCTCTGGGGAGCATTCCGGACATGATGCGGCTCATCGCTCAGCGCAAGCAACTGACGCAGGGAATCACAAGCGCCGTCGCAGCGGGATACGGCGGCACTGGCAGCATTCACTGCCCGCGTGATGACTACTTGTACAGCGTCGTCTTCGACATTGGCAGCACGGGCAATCGCGTGAACGGCTTCAAGTTCCGACTACCAGTCAATGCCCCGCGTGAGGCGTACACCCACCCGCAGATCAGTCAGCTGGATATCGGAGACTCCCTCTACAGCATTAATCAAGTGGGTCTGTCGACGTTTGCCAGCCCAGACGCGGCCGTTGCCTCGCTCGACGACCTCTTCGCGCGGGCGGAGGCCTACGTCCCGGCCAACCACCACCGCTGCACCCCCGTGCAGTTCAAGGCCACGGCGGGGCTGCGCAAGACGTCCAAGGCGTTCGCGGACGCCGTTCTCGACGGCATTCGGCGGCGCTTCGCAGCGCGACAGACGCTCTGGCTGCGCGGACCCACGCCAGCGCGCATTCTCGAGGGCGGCGAGGAGGGACCGCTGGCCTGGCTGACGGTCAACTACCTGGTCGGCAACTTCAAACGACAGACATCGGCGGATGCGGCAGCCACGCCAAAGGTGCGCGCGGCAACCATTGACTTGGGCGGCGGGTCTGCGCAGATTGTGTTCGAGCCGCCCGCGGGCACACTCGCAGGGAGACCCGCCTCATTCGTGTTCAACACTTCCGTCGATGGCCAGCCCGTGGAAGCCTATCAGCACAGCTACGAAGGCCTCGGCCTCATCGCCGCGACGGAGCAGCTCATGGAGAGTGTGCTGGGCCGGTGCGGTCTCGAGCCGCCGGTGGAGACACCGTGGAACCCCTCGAGTGATCTGGACAGCGATGACCGCCAGCACCAGGAGGAGATGCACGAATACCATCGCCTGCACTTCCCATGCTTCCCAGTCGGCTACCGCGAGAATCTCACGGGCGTGGCCAACATTGGCAAGGACACGCCGACGCAGACCCCTGGCGACTCACCAGGCGGCGAGGACAAGGCGGATGATGGCGGCGGTCGTGGCGCTGGCGGTGCGTCGTTCGACGGCTGTGCGGCTCTCTTTCGGACAGAGGTGCTGCGGGAGTGGGTCACCTGCCGCGAGTCGAGCTGTGGTGTCTGGGGCGTGTACCAGCCGTCCCTGGCGGACTTCACCGGCGACGTGTTTGCCTTTTCGTTCGTCTACGACCTCATGAAGCCGTTCTTCAAGGAAAACACGGATGTCGGGCTCTTCACGGTGGCGGACGTCGGTCTCGCGGGCCGTCAGGTCTGCGGCGCGCTGACGATGGAGAAAATCGAGGCAGACTCGGTCGAGTCGGGTGGTCGCCCGCGTGCGCTGAAGCCACAGCGCATGTGCATGTACCACGCCTACGTCTATGCGTTTCTCAAGTACGGCTTGGGCGTTCCCGACACCGTCAAGATGCGGGTGGAGAAGAAGATTCGTGACCTCGAGTTGTCCTGGGCTCTCGGTGCGGCCCTGAGTGAACTGTAGCATGAAGGGGTGCTTGTTGCTGCTGTTGCTGGTGTTGGTGGTATGGTCTTGCAGTATCGTTTGCAATCAAGCCTCCTTTTTAGTCTCAGAACGTAACGAGCAAAAAGCAACAACACATAAAGAGATTGAGAGAAGGGTGAAACATAAAATAAAAAGGTTGTCAATCGAACAACGAAAATATCAGTCCTAGCAGATGCGGGTGTCTGCACCGGGGTGGAATACCATTTTGTTTCTTGTTTCGGTGTGGCGCACTACGTTGCGTGAGACGTTGCCTTCTTTCCCCTCCCCCTTCCCTTTCCTGGGTTGTTGTCAGCGCCTTTGTATCAGCTGTCCTCGCGCCAAAGATTGGGCACACTCCTATACACCCGTATCTGTTCTTGCTGCTCCTCTTGCTCTTGTCGCCTCTGTCCTTCTTCTGCGCAGTGGTATATACGTAGTAGTTAGTGCTCCATTTCTACAACACATCCATGCTCCAGATCCCGACCTCGCCCTGCGAGGAACTCATCTTTGACGCGGCGGACCGGCAAGCTTCGTGCCTCGAGATCCGCTACGCCAACGACATGAAGACGATGCCGCCGTCGATCAAACTGCTGCGAGCGACGCTGGAGGAGCTTCACATGGACAACAACTATGGACTGGCCGTGCTGCCAGCCGCCATTGGTGATCTCGCCCGCCTGCGCCTGCTGGACGCCAGCTACTGCAGCCTCACGACCATCTCGCCCGACGTGTGCCGCCTGAGCAAGCTCGCGCGCCTGCGGCTCTCCAACAACAACCTCGCGTCACTGCCGTGTGAGATGTGGCAACTGAAGGGCCTGGAGGAGCTGCTACTCGACAACAACAAGCTGCGCGTGCTGCCCGGTGGTCTCCTCTTCCTGCCGAACCTGCGGACCGTGTCCCTGGAGAACAACAACTTCTACACGCCTGAAGAGGTCGACGGCGCCGCGCAGGTCACGCTTGTGCCGCCGCAGCGCAGTGTCGACTGTGTGAGCTGCTGTGCGCGGGTGCGCAACTACCTCGTCACTGTCTCCTTCCACAGCCTCGCTGGTAGTGCCAAGGTGCCGTTCGTCTTGTACACTTGCTCGGAGGAGTGCAAGCGAAATTTGATTGGACGCCTGGAGCGTGTGGATGAGGCTCAGCGTGAGGCCCGCAAGAAAAATGCGTACAAGGGTACGCCGTACTTTTCCTGATCCCATGTACATACACACACAAGCAAAGCCAAACAAAGGTTTCTTGCAGAGAGGGGAAGAGTGAGTCGTGCGCGTCACAGTGGGCCTGTCTGCGCGCACTGGCGCTTGATGAAGCGATAAGACACGGAAAGCAGAATGTAAACTAACCACTTCACAGGCGCACCCTTTCGCTCTCTCACTGTTTTTGTTTTGTTTTGTTTTGATGCATGTATAATGCTCACTTCACTTCTTTCTAGTGGTGGTTGTTTTCTCGCCCTTTGCCATCACGTTTCCCCCCTCCCGCCGTTTTCGTTGTCTGTTACGCTAAGTTTTGTTGTCGTTGTTGTTCCTGCTCTCTCGTGCTTCATGGGAAAGATGTAATCAGTGCCAACAACAGCAATCAATAACGGTCAAACAAAATCAAAAACAGAACAAAGCGTACCTGGTTCCGTAAGCCGTCGTGACTTGGCGCGTGGATGAACCGGTGTCCCGTTCGTCTATCCCAACTTGAAAGGGTACCCGGTCTCAGAGCGTTCTCACCCCCTCAGCGCGCCGTCCACGAACTACCAAGCGATTAGTATTGTTAGTTTGTGCGCGTCGCTGATGAACGACACATGAAGCATCATCTCTGCAAACGTACTCGCGTGTGTGTCTCATCACCTTTTCCTCCTTCTCCTCCACACACCGTTCATGCTTTCTCGCACGGCATCTGCTAGTGGCAACCCCATCACTACTACTCACACTCACATCACACTTGGTTTCGATGACGGACGCAGCCACAACGGAGGCCGACGAATGCCTCCGCAAGAAGGATCTCTTCACCATCCTGCAGGGCTATGCTTCCACACTGGAGGTGCAGTACATGATCGATCAGTCCCTGGACAAGTTCGTGGCCAAGAAACTCAACGCGCTGATCGAGGCGGGCGTCGCGGCGCAGCTCGGCCACGGCGCGGCGTCACCCAGGACCGCCAACGAGCGTCATCAAGACGACGACGGCGCCGGGCCAACCGCACCGTCTCTTACGACGAGCACGTCGGTGCAGCAGTCTGCGGACTGGATGGAGACGCTGGTGCGCGCCAAGATTGAGGCAGAGCTTCCTCAGCTCGTGCAGGCCGAGGTGCGACGGCAGCTCGAGCACGAGTGCGAGTCGACGCGTGGGCGGGCCGGTGACGAGGCGGGGGCGCCATCGTCGCGCCGGGCCGTGGCCGCACCACGCTCTCCGCCACCAGCTGAGCGACCCCCACTGCCACCGGGTGCCTCCCCACCACGCAAGCCGCCCGCCCCCAATGCAACGACTACGAGCCCGAACACGAATGTGAATGCGGCTCCGTCCTTCGAGGAGGATGACGCCGATCCACACCTGGGACCTCTCGCCGCCGCGAGCACAGCCTCCCCAGACACCACTGCCACTACCGCTGCTGCGCCCGCCCGCAGTGACGCTGTGCAGCAGCGCGCACGTATTCTCGAGGCGATTCAAGACGTGGAGCGCCAGGTGAACGCACTGCAGCGGCAGGTGAACGAGCTGTCACACCAGGACCGGGCTCACCACCAGAGACTCGGTCGCGTGTGTCTGGCGCTCTCTCCTGCGGGGTGGAAGGGGCCCGCGTCTGCGTGTCCGTCGCCACCACCGTCGGCGCTGGCCTTGTCGACGTCACTGACAGCGGACAGGGAGGCGGCGGAGACAGCACCTGTGATCAGCGGTGTGCCTGCTTCTGCGCCGTCCTCTGCGCCTCAGCAGGTAAACGGCAGCGGGATCGCGGCCACGTTCTCCTCAGCCGCCGCGGCGGCACACTACGGCGTCTTCTACGCGACCCTCATGGACGCCCTGGACGCCGGTGAAACGTCACGCGTGCACACGCTCTTATCTGACGCCCTCACCGCACTCGTGCAGACGGTGCCTTCGGTCGACACGGCCGCAAACGGAGACTGCGAGGCGTCACCGAAGGGGCAGGAGGCGGCGGACCAGCCGGTGGCGCCGCGCACGGGGGACAACTCGCCACAACGCTCGCCGTCCGCGCTCCGTCAATCCCCCATCGTCGCCTCCGCGCCGCCGGCCCCGTCCGTCAACGACAGCATCAGCAGCAGCGGGTACATGAGCTCCCCGCCCCTGCGTGCCGTCGCCTCTACCGCAGGTGCAGGCTCAGGTGCGCGGCCACCACAGCCGGTGCTTCCGCTCTACACACGCCACATGGCGGCGCCTCCGCTGGCAGCCGATGTGTTCGCGCAGCCTGGCACAGGTGCGGCGACGCCTCAACTCGGCGTGGACGCCGTCGACGTGCCGGGCGGGCTGCTGCCGAGCGCACTGGGGCTGCGGGGCGGTGGGGTGCGCGTGCTGTCCGTCGCGAAGGGGCAGGTCGCGGAGCAGAGCGGACTCCTCCCTGGCGATGTGCTGCTGCGTGTGCGCCAGACACCCATCGAAACATGTGCACAGCTACGTACGGCGCTGCGTGGCGTGCAGGCGCATGAGATCGTCCCGGTAGAGGTGTACCGACACTCGGATCAAGTGCTGCTGTCAACAGTGTTACTTTTCTGATACAGTCTTATACAACGACAACAACAAAAGTAAATTGTAAAGAGGCGGCATTTTCCTTTGCGATGTTGTGCACACAACTTTCTCAAATTCTTTTGTTGCTTTTTTTTTCTTGCTGCGTGTGGGCCGCGCCAGGTGGTTTCCATCGGCCACAATCATACACACCCTGTCGCCACGCAGGTCATCATATCATGTTTATTTTTCTTGTTCCATGTCTGTCAAGCCGACAGATGCGTCTCTACCATCCTCACCTCTCTCTTTTCCCACCCTCACACCACACTCTCACTTTCCCTCTGCTACTTGACTGTTCCGATGCCAAGATCGTTCGCATCTTCCACTTTTTCCCCCTGTGTGTCTCACTTCCCTCCCCCCCACCTTCTAGCCACCCTTACAGTCCACGTCGATCGTTGATTGGGATGCCCGCCAAACGCAAGGAGCCCAAGGTGGAGGAGCCCACCTACGTTGATGAGGAGGGTGCTTTTGTGCATGAGCAGGAGCACGCCGTCTATCGCGGTGCGATCCGTCGCTTCGTGCAGGCAGAGGGCACCACGCCCGCGACCGCTGCGGCAAGCAGCGCCGGCCCCAGTGCCCCAACCTCCGCACGATCCGGCAAGAACGTCGCGGCCGCGGCGGCTGATGCGAGCGCTGCCGAGGGCCAGGCCGCCAGCACCGCGCCCGTGAAGCGCTACCGGCACGGGTACGGTGTGTACCGCAGCCCCACGCTGTGCTACACGGGCCAGTGGGAAGAGGATCAGATGAACGGCAGCGGCCGCCTCGAGTTTCTCGACACGGGCAGTATCTACGACGGCACTTTCCTGCACGGCTGCTTCGAGGGCCGCGGCCTGTACACGTGGGGCACGGGGGAGCGCTACGACGGCTGGTGGCGTGCGAATCGCATGCACGGTAGCGGGGTGTTCACGGACGTTGACGGCAACGTGTGGAGGGGCACCTTCTTCAACGGCACTGGCCCTGGTCTGGTCAAGCTGATGCCAATCCGCTAAAAGAGCCAGAGACGGGAGGATTCTTGTTGTTGTCGTTGGTCATGTTCAATCAAGTTATGTGTGTTGCAGGCGATCACCGATGTACAGACAAGCGCGCACTACGTATGTGGGGCCGCACCATTTTTTCTTCTTCTTTTTGTCGCGTTTCTTCGCAGCAAGTGACATCGTAAGAAGCGAAAAATACGCACACATCTGCGCGCTTGCTTAGCGCAGCCGTGTGGTACGGTGCAGGCGAGTCAGAGTGTAGAAGACGCATTGCAGGTCTTGTCACTTCACTCCCTGTGAGGTGTACGCCACACACCACTTCGTCTCTCAAAGCACGTGCACATGCACATGTATACTCAGAGCACGCTGTCTCCCGCAGAAAGGATTCCCAATCCATTGGGGGGAAGTAGGAGCACTCAAGACGAATGCCACGGCAACCAAAGAAGAACGCGTTAACACTCTCTGTATTCATTCACTCACTCGTCCCTCCCTTTATGTCTCCAAACAGCATATAACGATCAGAAAGCTCAGTCTTTTTGCGTTGCTCTCATTCTCAAGTTCCGCCTACTTTTTTTTTTAAGTTTACCTCTTTGCGTTTTTCGACTGTGGACTGCGCACTACACCCACTCCCTTTCCCTTTTCCTTTCTCAGCTTTCTTTTTCTTCCTCCCCCCCTCTCTCTCGTCCTCGGTCCCTCACTGCCGCGCGGTGATACTGTGTTGACCAAGCGCCTGTCAAGGTTACAAAAGTACAAGAAAAACACGTCTCTCTCTGACTTACCGACCACATCTGCGAAGAGGTACTCAAAGCAAAACAAAACAAAAGAAAAACAGTTGCAGAACGAGTAAATCAAGTACACCAGTCCACGACTTTCATCATTTTGCTCTTTTCTGTGGCTTGGTTTTCTGGATCCCGTTGTTGATTCGGTTTCCTCACAGTCCCTTTTTTCCTCCCACCAAGATCAGAGCGTGCGCCACCTTTTGTGCAATCTTGCTCTCTCTCTAGCAGATCTTATCATACCCACCGAAGTCACTGCGACTACCGTTTTTTGTTCCCCATTTTTCAGCTCCCCACACAAGCAAAGCAAACGTCAGCAACAACAACAAAAAGCAAGACATCACACACACACACACACACACACACCAGTTCGCCCACCGAAAATGTCTTCTGCCCAGGCCAAAGGCGAGCAGGCCACTCGCGATCTCATCGCCGAGCTTAGCGAGATGCACTCGTCGTACACAGTGCAGCGATTCATCAGTAGTGGCAGTTACGGCGCCGTCTGCGCTGGCGTCGATAGCGAAGGCAGACCAGTCGCCATCAAGCGTGTCTTCAACACCGTATCGGATGGCCGTACGGTGAATATCCTGTCCGACTCATTCTTGTGCAAGCGTGTGCTGCGTGAGGTGCGCCTGCTCAACCACTTCCACCACCCGAACATTCTGGGCTTGCGTGACATCTTCGTCCAGCTCGAAACGCCCGGCCAGCACAAGCTCTACCTCGTGACGGAGCTGATGAGAACGGATCTGGCGCAGGTTATTCACGATCCGCGCATTCACATCTCGCCGGAGCACATCCAGTTCTTCATGTATCACATTCTCCTCGGCCTGCACATCCTTCACGAGGCAGGCGTCGTGCACCGTGACCTCCACCCTGGCAACGTGCTGCTCGCGGACAACAACGACATCACCATCTGCGACTTCAACCTCGCGCGCGAGGACACGCAGGACACGAACAAGACGCACTACGTCACCCACCGTTGGTACCGCGCACCGGAGCTCGTGATGCAGTTCAAGGGCTTCTCCAAGCTCGTGGACATGTGGTCTGCTGGCTGCGTGATGGCCGAGCTCTTCAACCGCAAGGCGCTCTTCCGCGGCTCCACCTTCTACAACCAGCTCAACAAGATCGTCGAGGTTGTCGGCACGCCGCGCATGGACGAGGTGGTGAACTTCTCGTCGCCGTCGGCACGCGACTACCTGCGCAACTCGCTGTCCAACATCCCCCAGCGCGACTGGTCCAGCGTCGTGCCGTCCGCCGATCCGCTCGCGCTTGACCTCATCTCCAAGCTGCTCGAGTTCAACCCCGGGCGCCGCATGAACTCAGAGCAGGCTCTTCAGCACCCGTACTTCGCCAACCTGTACGACCCTCTCGACCTCACTGATGGCCTGAGCGAGCCCTTCCACTTCGACGAGTCCGTCAACGACGTGAACGACATGCACAAGCTCTTCCTCGTGGAGGTGAACCGCTTCAACGCACTGCGCCAGAAGCGCGAGCTCGTCCTGCGCGAGCGTGTCGCCGAGGACGGCGCAAATGTGCTCGGTTCCGATCACGTGCCGCGCACCCACGCCGTCATGGAAGTGGCGGGTAGCGTCCCAGCGCCGCAACCGCAATGAGAGGCCGACGATCGTCAAGGCGAAGATGAAGAAGAGGCGCGCTTGATGTCGTGAAAAACAGAACACCACGCGACACACGCAAACACATACAAAAAAAAAAGTACCCCACAAAAGTTAGGCGAAGAGAAGTCAACGAGGAGTGAAGGAACCGCAACAAAGAGAGAGTGAGACAGCCGTGAAACAACAGCAGAGGCACAACTTGCAAAGCGGGGAACGATGGCAACGCGCACTGTGGAAACCACCATTGCGAGTGCCGTTCAATCGTACACCCTTGTACACGCACGTACACCCATCTCTTGCTCTATATATACACACATCTGCACCCCTCCAGTACAGCTTGACATTCACAGACACCCGTGCGCGGACGCATGGACGTGTTCCACTAGCTGTACCTGGAAAGAGACGAGTGCATACCACGTACACACACAAAACACGCAGACACACATCGCCGTCTTTATTTCGCTTGCTTACCTCTCCATGCACGCCAGTACAACTGACGTCTGCTGTGATGCATGATACCGTAGGAGGCGCAAAAACGGATCAGAAAAAACATGCACGGAGCCTTTGATTTCCGTGGCCCAGCAGTTGACAGCGTAGGGAGGCACATCAAAACAAAAATACAAAAAACAATAAAATGAAGAAGGATGCGCTATGCGAACAGGGACTGAACGTGTCCGTTGTTTTTTTGTTTCTCTCTTTGTTTACTCTGTTCATACTCCCACACATTCTTTTTCTTCTTTTGCCGGTTTTTTTTCTCTTGTTACTCACCTCCAGTTCAGCTGATCGCATGCCTTTCTTCTTCTTTTGAACAAACTAGCAGTGTATTCCCAATGTCACGGTGAATGTATGCGTGTCGATGTCGTATTGTCTGTGAGTATGTTTGTGGTTGTGCACATACACAGACGCATACACATGTTTGCCGCAGTTTGTGTGTGTACGTGTTTTTTTTTCTTTTGGCCTCCGGCCTCTGCAAGCGAGCACTCATGGTGAAAGGTTGTGGTCAGAGAAAAGAGACGCAACAAGAGCGGGGAAAACAAGAAACCAGGTTAGCGAGACATAAACATGATTTGTGCAGTACCACATCAAAATATCAGATTTCTTCTCTCCTTTTTCACTTTTGGTTTTTACTTGGTTGCCGCTGGCGTGCAACGACCTGTCTCTCTCTGTTTTTGTTTATTGTGGTTGCTGATTCCCCCCTGTTGTGCCGCACGCAAAACTCTCTCTCTGTCCCTCCCTCTCAATCTCAGTCTCTACATGTTTCCTTTTTTCCCCCTCCCTTTTGTTTTTTCCCTTGCCATTGTTCATATCGTTGCCGTTGTCTTTGTGTATACGTCAGTTCAGTCGTTGCACAACAGGTCCACTTTCATCCCCCCCCTCCCTCCATGCACCTCCATTGTATTTTAACTCCACCGACGTGTTGTGTGTTCACTGCCAAGAGCCGTCCTTGGTTTAATCTTCGCACAACGCGATGGACAAGGTGCATCCACCAAAAAAAAACACAAAACACAACAAAAATGTGCAAATACATCCAGAAACGAAATGTCGCCAGCGTCTCAGTTTGTCGCGAGACGTGCGCGCTCGGTCTGGTGCACAGAAACAGCCAACACTGAGCACGCCGCCACAGAAGAGTAGGAGAGCGAAGGAAGAAGCAAACAAGAAGAAAGAAGCGTCACGCTTTTCAAGTGATGGGCCTCTCTTTCACACCAGAGGCGCTTCACCTCCATGTCTTCTTCGAGACCTTCTCACTCGCGTACTGTGCGCACACACACACACACACACGACGGTGCATGTCGTTTATTCGCTTGCACGGTTCACTCGATACTCTTCAATCGCCTTCCTCCCATACACACACACACACTCTTCCTCTCTTTCCCTCGCACACTCGCTCTTTTCTTCAATCAGTCTATCGTTCAACCAACCAACCACACAAACAAACACACTATTCAGAAACCCGAAAGCAACTCATGTCCACCAAGGACGAGAACGAAGCGCTTCAGGTCGAGGAGACCCCCGCCCCCGCCCCCGCAGAAGCATCCGCTGACGTCGTGGAACTGCAGGGTGATGAGGCCAGCCCCGAGGAGGCCGCGCCCGGCGCTGGCGACGCGCCACAGCCGGACCTCCCGCCCCACGATCCCGACGCGCTGTGTGTCCAGTGCGGCAAGCCCATCGGCCCCGTGCGCGGTGCCGAGACCATCAGCGGCCCGCTCCATCACAACTGCGTGCTCCAGTACCGCTTCCTGCACCAGCCTCGCTGCCACTACTGCGGCATCCGCTTCCTCAACCGGGAGTCAACGGAGTTCGTCAAGGACGAAGACACCGGCAAGCTGTTCCACCAGGACTGCCACACGCAGTTCAAGGCTGGCGTCCCGTACGTGAAGCCCACCAAGGAGGGCGAGGTGAAGAAGTTCTCCATTGCGCGCTCCAAGATGTCGCGCAAGAACTGGAAGACGCGCTACTTTGTCCTGAGCCCGTCCATCGGCGGCATTCGCTACTACGAGTCGAACCCGAGTGGCGACAAGAGCAAGGACAAGGAGAAGGACAAGGGCAAGTCCAAGGAGGACAGCGACAGCAGCGCGAGCGAGGCTGAGCCGGAGAACGACGACGCCTACGACCCCGACGCCGATCCGGATCGTGAGGCCCGTCTGAACAGCGCCAAGTCGAAGGGCGACGTCCCACTCGACGAGCGCTCTCGCCTCATCACGCGCCCCGCCATGTCGAACTACAAGATCGACTCGCCAACCGCATCCGACCGGTACGACATCGGCATCCTGTTCTACGAATCCAAGGAGAGCGCGATTGAGCGACGCCTGATCTTCCAGTGCAAGGACGCGGATGAGTACAAGGCCTGGGTGCGCGCGCTCGAGGCGTACATTTACGTCGTAGACGACCCGGAGGACTACAAATCCAAGGAAAAAAAGGAGGACAAGAAGGACAAGAAGGAGAAGAAAGAGAAGAAGGACAAGGGCGAAGACAGTGATTAGAGAGTGAGAGATCCATTCAGAGACAGAGTTTTGTTTTTTATTTTGTTACTCTCTCACACACTCTCTGTCAACGTCCTCGAAGTTGGCGCTTATCGCTGAGGGCTCCTTCCTCTTCTTATTTGCGTGATTTGCTTACTGTAGGCTCGTCTCCATTGCCGTCCTTCGTACGTTCCCTCCTCAAACCCGGTTTTTTTTCTTCTTCTCCCCTTGCCGTGCACCTCTGGGAGGTTCACTCCCGCTGATTTATTCTTCATTTCCTCCCCCTTTGTTTTTGTTTGTTTGCGTGCCCTCCCCCCTTTTCTTATTTGGCAACTATTTTTATTTTTGTACGGCTTCTCTTTTACGTGCTCGTTTCGGTCCGTTTTTCGTTCCCCGCCCCCATCGCCGCCACCTTGGAGTCGTGAGCGCGGGCGTGACAGAAGAAGAACAACAACGTCAAAGATATCGTACGATCGCAGTGCGCTGGCTGGTTTCCGCGTGAACTCTCTGTTCCCCCTTCTCTCTCTCTCTAGAGGGTGTTGACAGACGCGGCAGAAGCCCCGCAGGTGCTGTTGTGTCCTGAGATGGGGCCTGCTTGAATACGGGCCTTCTTCAGCAAGGCGACATCATCGCTTCGTAGACGCCGCACCAGAGAGGCGTTTGAATCCACCTGATGACCCGAGCATGAAACCTTTCCACCCCACCCGCTCACTTGCGCACTCACCTTTCTTTCTCTCCCTCCTCTGATATTCTCTTTCGCACGCACTAGTAAGTCTTTTTTTTCCTCCCTCAATCTCTCTCACTGTCCCAGCAGGTTGAATCATGTCCAAGACCCTCTTCACGCTGTACGAGGCGCCCACCGGCTACGCCATCTTCAAGGTCCTTTCGACGGAGGAGATCGGTGCGGGTGACGTGGAGCTGCAGAAGGAGCTTCAGAACTTCAGTACCTTCTCCCCGTGGGTGAAGCTCGTGTCGTTCGCGCCCTTCGAGTCCCCTGAGAACGCGCTTGAGGATGCCGTGTGCATCTCCGAGAGTCTCGTGAGCCCCTTCCTCAGCAACTTTCTGTCCACGGCGCTTGCCAAGAAGGTGGCCAAGGGCACCGAGGGCTGGGAGCTGGGCGTGCAGGACCCCAAGCTGGGCAGCGCGATCCACGACAGCCTCAGCGTCCCCGTCGTGTGCAATGAGAGCGTGGCGCAGATCTCGCGCCTCCTTCGCGTGCACGCGGAGAAGCTTCTCCCCGAGCACCACGAGGGCGACATTCAGCGCGCCCAGTGCGGTCTCGGTCACGCCTTCTCGCGCAACAAGGTCAAGTTCAACGTGCACCGCAGCGACAACATGATCATCCAGGCCTCTGCCCTCGCGGAGCACATGGACAAGGGCGTGAACCTGCTCGGCATGCGCGTCAAGGAGTGGTACGGCTGGCACTTCCCCGAGCTCGCGAAGGAGGTCCCCGAGCCGCTCAAGTACGTTCGCATCGCGCTGCTCATCGGCAGCCGCGCCACGCTCGAGGAGCGCGAGGCCGAGGAGGTCACGAGCCGCATCGCGGAGATCCTCGAGGGCGATGAGGCGCTGGCGGCGCGCGTGTACGAGAAGGCCGTGACGTCCATGGGTGGTGACATGGCCGAGGTCGATTGGGACTGCATCCGCACCTTTGCGACGCGCGTGGCCTCCCTCGGTCAGTACCGCGAGGCCCTTCAGCAGTACCTCGTCGACAAGATGATGCTGGTGGCCCCGAACCTGACCCAGCTCATTGGACAGGGCATCGGCGCCAAGCTCATCTCCAAGGCGGGCTCCCTCACCAACCTCGCCAAGGCCCCCGCTAGCACCATCCAGATTCTCGGCGCCGAGAAGGCACTCTTCCGCGCGCTCAAGAAGAAGAAGGGCAACACGCCCAAGTACGGTCTCATCTTCCACTCCTCCTTCATCCAGCGCGCTGCCAAGGAGAACCGCGGCAAGATCTCCCGCTACCTCGCCAACAAGGCCGCCCTCGCGTGCCGCATTGATTGCTTCATGGACGCCCCGCCAACGGTCTTTGGCGAGAAGCTGCGCGAGCAGGTCGAAGCGCGCCTCAACTTCTTCGACACGGGCAACAAGCCACCGAGCAACAAGGCCGCCATGGCCGAGGCCCTCGAGCAGTACCAGCGCATCCTGCGCAAGCGCGGTCGCAAGGAGGAGGCTGCCGCCGAGGAGGAGGCCGCTGAGCAGCCCAAGGTGAAGAAGTCCAAGAAGGAGGTCGTCGCCTCGGACTCCGACTAAGCCTGCGTTACGTTCTCTATATACACAACAGAAATGTAACTCGTGTGCGCGTGTGTGCGTGTGTGTGCGGATGTGTTGTGCTCGAATGCGCCATATACAACGCGCACCGGCTCGCACAGCATGCACGCGCTGCTCATGTGTGTGTGTTTGTGTTCGTGTTTTTGCGTGTGACCTTGTTCATGCCGATGATGATGATGATGACGTTTGACGTTTTGTGATTGTTGTTGTTGTTTTTCCTTTCCACTTTCTTCCCCACTAATTCAATTAATGCGCGTCTGTAGCACAATCGACATAATCCCCGGTATGTTTGTTTTTTGTTTGATTTTTCACTCCTTTTTTTTGTGTGTGATCTCGTAAGGTGAAGTTGCGGAAAGAAAAAGCAAATGAGGGAGGACAACAATCAAAGACCCGAAAAAAGAAATGAAAAGAAATAGAATGATATGAAAGCAAGACAAAAGTTGAGCGCAGCCACGACTGGTAAGAAGGGGGAGATTGATGACGCAGTTGTGCGCTTCTCGCGCTCCTGTAGCCTGATGTCCGTCCGCCTGCCGCTGTGGTGGTGCTGGCGACTGAGTATTGCGTTTCGTCAGCAACGATGAGTAAGTCCACGTGTTTCTTTTCCTCGTCCCTCTTCTTTTTGTTTGTTTTGCTTTGTCCCTCTGTTTCATAATGCTGCGCCGCATGACGAAATAACACGCACCCTTCTCCACATACACAAGAAAAAAAGTAAGTAAAATGGCGGCTTGAAGCCAAAAAAAAAGACGGAAGCTGAACGGTTCTACAGAGAACGTCCAGTGTGCAACTCAGAGGGCAGTTGTGCGAGTCCGATGATTGTCAGGTTGCTCACTATCCCGTCATTGTGGATGGAGCTAGCTGTGCGTTCTCTCCTCCTTTGCAGGGGAGGGAGCAACACGTGTCGCACGCGCTCACTCGTACGCGGTTGCTTTTCTTAACAACGACTTGCCACAGCGTGAGGAGAAAATGCGGCGGGGGTGAGAAGTGTGCGGTCGTGCTGTCCGTATCGTTGCCATCCCACCTCTTCCCTCCGTTCTTTTACAATCGACTCTGAATCTCTCTTACTACACTGCCTGGGTCAACACTCCCCCAACCATTATTCTCCCTCTCCCTCTCTTTCTCCTTGTCGTTGTCGTTGCCACTCGAAGACTGCACAAGTGCATTCAATCCACGTACAACGCACACACACAAAAAAAAAAGCAAACACGCCAAACGAAAGACTTCATTCATCACCGTCCGCCTTTTTTTTTTAACGTGTGGGCTGGCTAGTCAACATGCTCTCCATCACGCTGACCTGCCATGAAAGCAGTAGCAGTCTCAACGCACCACAGCTGCCGTCCTGTACGCTGCCTGCGGTTGAGCTTTGCGTGGCGCACCCAGCAGCGGAGGACGTGTGGCATGTGGCGTGGTCGCCCTCCACACCGCGTGATCTCTCGCTGTGTTGTGTCTCCGGCCTGCCTGCGAGTGTCGCGCTCATGGCCACCCCAGTTCCTCTCTCCGTAGTCCGGCACCTGTTCGGGCACCCGGAGACGATGCTCTCTTCTACAGCTTCGTCGTGTCCTTGCGTGAGCTGCTGCCCTGTAAGCCATGGCGTGGCATCATCCCTCGTACCGTCGCCCACGCCGTTTCTCTACAGCTACAACGTCGACACCGAGTCGCACGAGGCGGGACAGGCCGCAGCGGCGGTCGCCATGGCCACGCTCAGACGGCACCTGTTGCTTCTTATGCGGTGCGTGGATCTGGGCACCTCTGCGGAGGCGACGTGTGCGGGCCCCGTGGTGAGATGGTGTGGTGCGGACGTGGTGCGTGCTGTGCGTGCACACTGCGCTGTGGTTCCGCTCTCTGCGGCTCCGGTGGTGCAGGTGCGGTGGGCGCCGTCTCTGGTGGCGGCTGTGCTGGGCTCGTGGCGGCAGTTCAGGGACGCAGCAGAAGCCGATCGTGCCGCGTGGTGTCATGATGTGTCGTTGCCCTTGTGGGTCCACGCACTGGCTGCACCGGAGCTCACCGATCGCGAGGACCAGATCTCTTCTCCTCCTCCTCCTCCAGAGCCTCCGCGTGTGGTGTCCAACGAGGAGATTGAGAGCGCATCCGTGCGTGAATCTGAAGCACCTCGCACGAGCGCACAGCCTGGTGGCGAGGACGATGCCATGGAGGCCTGGTCGGACGATGGCGCGGCCAGTGGTGTCAGTGAGCTCGAGCCCACATCCGCGCCGCGCTCGCGTCACGGTGATGGCGACAGTGAGGACGAGCAGCGACGCGATGGGGGCACGCGCGGCACCCACCAACCACCACTCGCGGGTGCGTCCGTCCGGTGCAGCGACGTCCTCCGCGGTGGCGCCAGTCCTGCGATGGAGCTGACCAACATACCGCTCCACGCCACACTACTCCGTGCGCGTGCCGAGTACGCCGACACGCCAAAGCGCCATTCTGCGACGCTGTGTCTGGCCCTGCAGTGCACCGATCTTCTCCGTCTTTCGCAGTCGGCGCAGGACAGCTGGCTCGCGGCCCGCGTCGCGGCCCATCTGCTGGAGCACTTCCTCTTGCCTGCTGACCGGCACCGTGATGATGGCAATGATCTGCTGCGGTCCACGGAAGAGGACGGCGCGGCAGAGGCGGCGGAGGCCTACATTCGGGGTGCCCACCTGGCACAGAAGGGGCTCTCGTACCCTTATACCACCCCGCTCGATGCTATCCGCGATGTCGGCAGCTACACCTCCGCCGACCCCAGCGACGACGTCTCCGAGGCAGCCGTCGCGCGTTGGCTTACCAGTCGCGATGCCGTGTATCGCCACGCACAGACCGTGAGCACGGGCGACGGTGATGCTGGTGGGGATGGTGTTGAGGAGGCGGAGGGGCAGGACGTCGCACGGTTTGTGGAGCAGCGCGTGTGGGGTCCGATGGCACCGCGGCTGGCGGCGGGTGTGTTCGCGAGTGTGCTGCTGCGGGTGAGTCCGCTGCCGCCCGGTGCGGTCGTGTCGGCAGCCCTCGCGTACGCCAGTCCGGCCGTCGTCACGCGCACCCGCAGCGCACTCCACCCGTGTCTGGCACCTGCCCTCGCAGCCATGAGCTGGCGCCTCCGCGCGGCAGACCCATCGTCCTCGTCATCGCGTCTGCCAGCCGTGACGCGACTCCAGCTGGTGTGGTACACGCTGCACCGCACGGCTGTGGCGCTCGTCGCCAACGCGGCCGAGGCGACTCTGCGGTCTGTGGCCGCGGCGGGCGCAGTGACGTCGTCGCCGGTGCAGTCGGTGAGCCTCGGCGATGTCGAGCAGCGTGCGCGTGCGTGTGAGAAGGCGTGTGCGCTGGTGTGGGGCCTCCTGCTCTGGCACCAGCCAGCCGGTGCGGCCCCAGACGGCACGTCCTGGAGCGCTGCTCGCCCCGCGCACGCCCAGGCGGAGCTGCTCTGGTGCTTCCACATGTTCGGCAAGCTGATGCTGCGGGCGGCGCGGCTGTCCAAGTGCGTCGGCGACAGCACGCGACAGAAGAACGCCGTGTGGCAGCTGCAGGAGGCGCTGCGCCGGTGGACCAACGTGCGTGCACGGCTCGCGGCGGCAGCAGCATCGGTGACGGCCGCGGAGGCGTCGCAATCTGTCGCGTGGAAGGACGTGCCAGCGAACACGCCCGAGACCCTCGTGGCAGAGATTGGCCCCACGCAGTGGGCGGCGTGGCTAGCAGATGTCGAGCGGGCAATCGCGCAAGTGTAAAGTCCAAGAAAGGAAAGAGGGAAAACGTAAAGAAAAACAAACCAACCACACGAGCCTCTTCCCTGTCAGCGCTCGTCTTGGCTTTCCAAGATAAAGCAGTGTGCTCGTAGTATATCAGAGGGGGGGGGGAGGTACTGTGGCCGTTATGCTGTCTAGCTCCTGCCAGAGTGTATTGGAGTCTGTCTCTTTCCCTCTCTCCTCAACCCCACCCCTTCCCGCCCATCAACTACCTTTCCTCCTCTTCCTACCGTATCCGTCTTCCGTTGGCTTTGCCCCCTCTCCCCCACAGTGAGAATTATCGCCAGACAGCTTTCCTGTTTGTTTGTTCTCTTCCTTCTCGTATCGCACTCTCCCGCACTGTAGCTTCTCTCAACGTATCACATACACAGAGAAAAAACAACAACCACAAAGTAAGAAATGGCCACGCTTCGCGCTGTCGTCCTTGCGCTGTGTGTGCTCGCGCTGCTCCTGGTGATCCCTGCTTCCGCGGCGCAGACCTGCGCCGTCGCTGATGACCCGCTGACCACGACCCCACCTGACTGGACTGATGCCTCCGTCATCCAGTGTGTCGCTGCCCGCTGCTCCACCACACTTGGCATCAACATCACGACCGCCACCGGCGGCTACTGCAACGGCGACGCCACCACGGAAGCGTCCGTCGCCTGCGCAACGCTGCTGACCGCGTACCAGTCGTACTACTCGTGCATTCTGGCCACCGTTGAGCAGTCCGGCGTGGGCGACATGTCCCTCATCGCCGAGCTCGAGCTGTACGACTACACACCCGGCCTTCCGCTGCACATGACCAACATCAGCTGCTACGCGTGCAACAACTTCCGCAACACGGTCGTGCCGGCCCTTGGCGCGAGCTTCACGTGCACCTGGTCCTGCGAGGACGCCGCCCCGCTCGGCGTGAGCCGCATCACCTCCAATGAGCCGGGCAAGGGCTACAACCACGTGCTGTGCGGCATCGGCTGCATGACGTGCCTGCTCATGGGCATGGCCTTCACGCTCTTCTCCATGTTCATCTTCTTGTGCTGCGGTTGCTGCTGGCCGACGCCGTCTCTCAAGACGACTGTGGCCGCTGCGGCCGAGGCGAACAAGGAGCCGGTGGAATCCGACGACGAGGAGCACGAAGAGCAAGAAGAGGACGAGAACCGCGACCGCGCCGCGGATGACGTGAACGTGGATGAGGACGAGGCGCAGCCCAACAACGCGGCTGCGGCACCAGCTCAAGAGGCCAGCCCAGCCGCCGAGCGCGACGTGAACAACTGGCGCGCCGACGACGACGACGATGATGAAGAGCTCTAAGCAAAGAAGCTGTTTAGAAATAATAAAAATGAAGAACGCTCAGAGGTTGTTGAAACAGAAAGTGAGGAGTAGCGTTAAAAAAAAAGAAAAGAAAAACAGTCACAAAGTTCAGCTTGCCTATTTGCACCAAGAAAAAGAAAAGAAAAAGCACAACTTCTTCAGCTCAAGGACATGTGGAGGAAACGAGTAACAGACCACAAAGAAAGGAACGGAGAGAACATCTTTTTCCGCCATTTCTTGTTGTTTCTTGTGTCTGTGTGTGCTCGCCACTCGGATTTTTTAAACATTTTCTATTCGCTCTCATGCGCAATCGTCCGTCTCTGCCACCGCGTCTCCTCTCACACAATTGCATGCGTGAGAAGATAAACGCGAGGTTCCAGATGTTAGTTTAGTTTGCATTTTTTGCGTCTCTTTTTTTACACTTCTCTTTCCATTTTTGTTTTGGTCACAAGCGCGTTGCAGCTTGTTTCCCTCCGTGATGAAGAGGTGACAGGTACGACGCTGCGGTAGCGAGTCAAGAGCATGCGCATGTGCTTCTTTTACCATGTGCCTACAGCAAGTCAACACTTTCTGATAACTCTCTCGCTCTGCGTACTGCGGATTCTCTCCTTTCTCTCCTTTCTCCACGTCTTCATCATGGAGGGTTTGTTGCCTTTGGATTCGTTGCGATACCTGTTTTGTTTGTTTTCACTCGCTTTCCATTTTTCCTTTCCTTTTAACCCCGTTCATTCCCACTGAGGACATGGAGAAACAACAGTAAACAAATACATTAGCAAGCCTTTACCTCTCCCACTCATATCGTGCGTCTCTTTGATTTCACCCGTCTTTTTATTTTGTGTTTTTTTTCTTGTACTGAAGTTGTTCTTTTTTTGACATTTTATTTAGCCCGCACTTTTGGAGTTATTGGGCTTGTCGCTGCTGTTGCCGCCACGACAAGCGTCTTCAAACAAAAATTGAAAAGCGAAAAAAGGATATTCGCCGCTGGGCTCGCGCGTGCGTTGCAGGATTCGTGGGATACGTCTGTGTCCGTGTGCTCGAGGGGTTTATCTCTCCTCCACATGCTCTCTCTCACACACACACATCTTTGACGTCCCCTTTTTGGTTTCCCTTTTCCGTGTTGACTTGCGCGACTGCAGTGTGCGCACACGTTACTGTGCGTCTGTGCAGATCGTGTTGAGCTCCACCTCGCCGTGTGCGAGGCTGGATCCATCGATGGGACGCCCCTCTCCCTGTTCATCCGTCACAACCGGCGCGGTCACCTAAATCTTCTGTATTGGCTCATTTACCAAACACTACCTTCTGCCCCCCCCCCTCCCCATCACCACTCCCAATAACGCCTCGCACTCACATATGTGGTAAGTCCTTGTAGCATACTCGATCCGCGCACAGACAGTTCACTTGTGGTCGCGTCTCTCCACTTTCTCCATTTGCCATTTTTCATTGCTCGTGTGACATCGTCCAAGCGAAACGGAAAACAAGGAAAAGAATACGTCGACAACTCGATAGCTTTTTCCCCACTTCTCTTTGTCTCTTTTGGTGCCACGACAGTGAAACGCAAAAAGAGAAAAATACCATTACCGTGACCAATCACCCCCACCCCACCCCCATAACCGTGCGTGAAGAGCTCATTAGGAATAGTTCCTTCTCTCTACACAACCAACACCAACAGAACGATGTCCAAGCAAGACTCCGACTACCCCACCGAGGACAACGTCGCGCCGGCTCAGCAGCCCGCAGCCGACGACCCCACACACGAGCCCATCAGCACCGAGCGCGCGGCGGGTTCTCCGGGCTCTCCCGCTGGTCGCCAAACTGCCGCGACGAGCAGCGCCAACCGCCCCGTCGTGCCCGTCAAGGACGACGACGACTCCAACAAGTACGGCTCCGAGCAGGGCTACGATGATGCTGACGAGGAGAAGCGCGCGATCGCCGAGATGGAGGCGGGCCTGCCACGTCCAGACTGGTACTCCAGCGATGACGAGGTCTCCGATGTGGAGGATGAGATCGAGGAGGAGATCAGCGAGTTCAAGGTGAACCCCGAAGGCGGCTTCATGACCGCTCTCATCTACACGATCCTGATGTTTGTCGCCTTCGTCTTCAACCTGACCTCCACGTGCCCGATCCCGTGGTTCCGCGCCAAGCACGGCGGCCGCACGTACGGCATCTGGCGCGCCAAGGGCGGCGGTCAGCCCGACAAGCTCATCACGTCCATCCACGATTGCTCCAACGAGATGCAGCTGTGGCAGGCCACGGCCGTCTTCTCCGTCTTCGCGACGTGCTCGAGCTTCGCAGGGCTCATCAGCGGTATTCTGTACACCTTCAACAAGGGCCACCTCGGTGCGTGCATGATCACCGGCTTCTACGCCATGTGCTTCTCGCTGACCTCCTGGGCACTCGTCGTGACCCTGTTCAACTTCGACGGCTGCCGCAAGGGCAAGTACAGCGCGTACACGCACCTCGACGCCGGCTTCGCCCTGACGCTGATCGCGTTTGTCTTCTCTCTGCTGGCCTCGCTGGTGATTCTGGTGCACTTCCGCATGCACTACACGCGCTCCATCCACGCTGGTATCATGCAGCCCATGCGCTTCATCTACTTGATCGGCATCATCATTGTCATCATCTTCAACTGCGTCGGGCCCGCGACGACGCTCTGGAGCAAGAGCTTCCCCCTCATGAAGGTCAAGGTCACGATGTGGCACATTGAGCTGTACGACCGGACGACGGAGCTCTCGACCTACCTGGGTCGCAAGGAGTACATGTGCAAGACCTTCACCGAGCGCATGAAGACCGTGGCGGCGTTCAACATCATGTCCAACATTTGGCTCTTCTTCTCGCTGCTGTGTGCCGTCGCGGCGTGCTTCACGGCCAAGTTCAAGAAGAACGCGGGCATGTTCGGCATGGCCGCTGTCATCTTCATGCTGGTCGAGTGGGTCATTCTCGTGACGATGCGCCTGCGCAAGGTGTGCAAGGTGGAGCTCCTGCCCGGCCAGTCCATCTGGAGCGACTTGGGCTACAACGGTATCCCGACCGGCGTGTACGGGTCCGCGATCCGCTACAACGGCTACGCATACAAGGAGGGCTTTGCGCTGATGCTGACCGCGTGGTGCCTTCAGTTCGTGCTAGTTATCGCAAACATGATCCTCTAATTTTTCCAAGAGACATCTGCATGTCACCTGCCGCAGCTATGCGAAAGACAAACAACAACAACAACAACATCATCATCATCATCAAGGGCAAACAAAAAAAAATCAACCACACATAACGGGGGGCGAAAGCAATATAGCATCTCAATTTCCTGTTCTTCCCTGTTGTTCTTCGTCATTTTCTGGGTCGAACGGGAAAAAAAAGCCATGAAAATGTTCAGAGGACCCCCCACCCACCCCTCCCCAAGCTCTTTCTCAAGGAAAAACAGCAAATGGCAAAAGAAAGAAAAACACCAGGTAAATAGTGTTCGTCAGAGCACGTGAATTGTTTGTTAACTCGTTATTTTTCCTAGTTTCGTTTGCACTCCTGTTGCCAAAAAAAGAGAGAAACGTGTCGATGTGGGTCTGGATGTCCCACACGCACACACAGACACACCACCGCAACAGTTCCTTCTCTCTCTCTCTTCTCGTTTTGTTTTGTTTTGTTTTGTTTTTCATCCCCCCTCACGTTCCGTTTATAGGGTGGCGCGCCGTCGCATTGTTTCATGTTTCAGTGGAGTGGGAGTGGGTCCCGCACACACACACGCACACACCTCGCCTCTTCCTCGGATCCCTTCTCACAGAACACAAAAAGAAAACAAAGCAGACGTACAGACATATGCGCACCGACACATAGCGCGCGTGCTCGTGTGAGCATGCGAACAGCCAAGCGCGGACGTCGCGCACCCTTTGTGGTTTCCCCTCTTCTACCTTCTTTGTTTGGTCCTTTCTTTTAGTGGTTTCGTTGCCGTTCATTTCTGCCTTCTCTTTTCCGTTTGTTTCCCACACTGATTTCGGTATGTTTCTCTCTCTTCCCCCCCCCCCTTCATCATTTAGAGAGTGGGCCACAGCCTTGCACCTCTGATTCTTTATTCGTTTCTTTCGGTGGTTTCGTTCATCATTATTATCGTTGCATCCTCTTTCGTGTGTGTTTGTTTGTTTGTGTCTGTTTGTCATACTCAACAGCCACACTGCGAGTTGACAACAACAATAAAAAGCAGCACACGGCACTTTTTTTTTGCGAAAAATGACATGACAAACAAACACGGTGTTTCATATCTCTTTTCTCTCTTTTTCCAGTTTTAATCATCTGTTGCCGCCACTTGATCCTCTTTTCCACTCATCTGTACTTCCGGTGTTATGCGTGTGTGTGTGTGCATGCGTTGATGGCACGCACACACACAAAGAAGAAGAACAAAAACACAATTCAACAACAACAACGTGAGTGACGCTGCGGATGTGGTGGTATCCCCACGCGCTCACCGGCGCCTGCGAACTCGGGGTTGTTTTCTGTTGTTTCGAACGTCCTTTCGCCCTACCACGTCGCGAGACACACCGTTTTCTTCGGGTATCGACGATTTCGTTTGGTGTTCAACCGTGACTTGTCAGCCAAGGCACGTCACCACGTCCACGCTGCGCGGCGAAGGTAGCGCACGGCTGCTTTTTTTTTTCTTCGCCAGCAGACGTTGCTTCGATGGGTGGCTGTCCTCACGGTGGTGGTGGTCTGCATTCTCGCCTTTTCACTCTCTCTCTTCGCATTTGCTCACTCACGTCATCACTATTCCGAACTCTCACTCTGCCTCTCTCTCATTTATTGTTTCAACAAACAAACGAAAAACAAACAAACACCAAAAAGTTAATTCTTTCAAGTGCTACTCGCGCGAAGAAGCTAACCCACTCATACACACAGCCCTCCCGTCTTCTTGAATCTCGCTGCTACTCACTCCTTGTTCGTTTTTCACACAAAACAAACAGAGCCGATAGCGTCGTACACATTCAAGAGAACTAGGTCCTGACTTTCTACTGTCGACCACACACACACACACAGAGATATCCACACGTACCACACCAGTTCATTCTTGCCGTCCCAGCAACCATGAGCTCAAAGGGTTCCAAGCACAGCGACCAGGAGTCCCAGCGCTCCAGCGAGAAGGCCAGCGAGAAGGCCGAGAAGGTCAGCGTCGACAGCCGCGCCGAGGAGGAAGAGGCGCTCGCCGATGCCCCCGGCGTCGATCTCCGCGTCGCCCCCAAGGAGCACCACGGCAACGTTGTGCTCATTCTGTACAACGTGTGTGCCTTCATCTCGTTCGCGCTGATGCTGACCGCGGCCTGCCCGGTCGCCTGGCTCCGTGCCTCGAACAGCAACATCTGGACCATCTGGAAGGACTCGAACGGCGTGCGCTGGCAGAAGAACGAGTGCGCTCACCAGAAGCAGATGTACATCTCCATGCAGGCCTTCACGGTCATCTCCGTCGTGCTTTGCCTCGCCACGCTCATCGCGGGTGTGCTCCAGCAGGTGGGCGCTGGCCACATGGGCATGACGCTCTCCTTGGGTGTGCTCTCCATGTCCACGATCCTCGTCTCCTGGGCGCTCATCGTGCACCAGTACCACAAGTACAACTGCCCCGGCGTCATCCCCGGCGTGCACGGCATCAACCGTCTCAGCAGCGGCTTCGCGCTCAGCATCAGCTCCTTCGGCCTCATGTTCTTCGCCAACATCGCCCTCGCGTACTACTTCGGCACGTACTTTGCTCAGGCCGAGTCCGCCAAGGACCAGTACAGCGCTGGTGCCTACGCGTGCTTCCTGATGCTCGCTGGCACGCTCACCATCGCCACCGTCGGCACCGCCTTCACGATGTGGGAGGCGTACTACAGCGAGGCGACCGTGAAGGTCACCTTCTGGCACGTCGAGGTGTACCACCGCAGCACCGGTCTCTCCGAGTTCTGGGGCATCGGCGACTACAACTGCAAGGCTTTCACCAAGTACGTCAAGGCTGGTCTGGCCTTCTCCATCATTGGTGACGCCTTCCTGTTCATCTCCCTCCTCGTCACCGTGGCGGCCGTGTACAACAAGGGCATGAAGTTCGCTGCCGTCGGCGCGACTGCTGCCTCGTGGGTGTTTCTGCTCATCTCCTGGGCGATCATGGTCGGCGCCCGCTACAAGACCTTCTGCAAGAACGGCACCAGCGAGTACCCGGTTGGCCTTGGCATCGGCGCCCCCCTCGCCAACGGTGTGGAGCAGCGCGTGTCCTTCGCGGGCTACGTCATCACGGAGGGCCTGGGCATGATCATCTCTGCCTTCTGCTCCGCCATCGTGGTGATGATCCTCCTCCTCGTCAAGGCTTAAGGCACACGACCCCAACTAGGCCACGGACGTACGAGTCGGTCAGTGCGTGTGAGTGTGTGAGTGAGAGTGTGTGTGTGTATCTCTCTCACCCTCTCACCCTCCCTCGCGTTCGCTCTCTACATACCCGCAGCGCACGAGAAAAAAACCAAAGAGAGGCGCACCAGCGCGTAGCCTTGAGGTGAGATGAAGAAGATGAGGAAGAACAGGTGCTCAGCCACGCCCACCAGAAAGACACAATTTTTGGTGTGTGTGTGCTTCCCAATATCTTCCTCTCCCTTGCTTCTCTCTTACTCGTTTTCTTGTACTTGATTCCCACTTTTTTTTCTCTTTTTCTTTTTTCTTCTCTTTTTCGCTGTTTACGTTAATAGGATGTTCCCAGGGGAGGTTGTCTATTGTTCTGTCCACTTTCCGTTTGCGTTGTTTGTTTTCCTCCCTTTTCCTTTCTTTCCGTCTGTATCACACCGCAGGGGAGTTGCTGAAGGGAGTTGATGAACAGAAAAACTGACGGTAGGCGGGTTGGCTGAAACGACACAGAACAAATGCAAGCTAACAAACACACTCACAACTGAAAGAAAGAAAAAACATGTGAAGTGCCCTGGCGAGTTGTGGTGAAAAAGGAGTGCGGAAAAAGAAAACATGATCTTTCTGCTCCGTCAGTTCAGACTTTTTATAAAATATCGAAGGCGGGGTCACGAAAGAAGGGGAAAAAAGGAAAACAAAAAACTCAGCTGTGTGTTTCCTTCTTCTCCCCCCCCTTCACTGTTCTATCGTTATCGCCGCGCCACTCACTCGGAGGAAATGTTTTCTGAGCGGATGCGGCCAAAGTGTGTAAGAAAAAACTTGACGCGAGCACTGCACGGAGGAAGAGACTGTTTGTGTGCTCAAAACACACACACACACACACACGGCAGAAGAAAGAGCACAGAATGTAGAGAGACATGAGCGGGAAAGAAAGGAAGAAAACGTGGATTTAGTGGGGTTTTCGTGCATGGCGATTACTGGACTGTTGACCTTGCCTGTCTTTCACAAAAGATGCATCAGCAGCCGTCTCTCACGAGTTTCGTTGTGCGTGCGAACGGCTCCATTCATTCCTCTTTTCTTCTCTCCGTTCTTTGCTCTCTTGTTTTCTGTTCTGTTCCCTGTCTTTGGCGTGACTGGCACCATCGGTGGCATTCACGTGCAGCCTCTCCGATGTGCAGGGTTTGTCAAAAAAAGATTCATGCAAAAACTCCTCATCTTTTGTTTATATTTGTTTATGTCGGTCTTTTCTCTGTTTTTTTGTTCTGTTTTTGTTTTTTCTCCTTACAATCCTGCTTGCCTATTCAGTGCTGTGGGTCAGGCGCCTTCACCCGAAAACCGAAGGAGAGCGATAGTGAGCTCCTTTTGGGGGAGTGAGGCAGATCCATGGTGCAATAGGCGAGTGAAAAAAAAACTAGAAAGGAAAACAGAAAGGATTTAAGTTTGATTTTTTGGGATCTTTTTCGTTTCTTTTGTGCACTTTGGCTAATACAAGAAGGAGCTGTCCTTAAAAAAAAAACACTTCATCATCATGAAAAACGGAATGCGAATGGTAGGAGGAGAGAGCGCTGAGTGTGAGCACCAAGGTAGACACAATGGTGGCCATCCAATGGGTGGTGTCATTGTGTGTGCTGCGTATCTGCGTTCCCAGGCTCACGATCTCTTTCTCTCCTTCTCTCGCTCTTTCCAGCGCACACCGTTGTGCGGTAAACTACAGTGAAGACCTGGTGCTGGGCAGACGGCATGCGTCTCTTCAACGACGCGCGCGCTGGCTGACGCAGATCGCGTTGGGTGAGTATCTCCCCCCCCCCTCAGATTGAGTGGTGGACACGTACGCGCACACACGCTTTGTTGTTCTTCCCCGTTCGTCTTGGTGAGCAGTCCTCTCAGTTTTTCTCCTTGCCTTTCTCTCTCTACTAACGTCATCCTCGGGCAGACTTTGGTCGAGGTCTTACACTCAAGTACGTCCGATTCCACTGTCGTGATTTTCTCTCTTTTACTCCCTCACACACACACATATAGTCTCACTCACTCGATTGTTTCAGTGAAGCACTTCTTTTTGTTTGTTTTGTTTGTTTGCTTAGAGTATGTCATCTGAGCAAGACGCCACCGTTCGCTACGGCGAGGAGAACGGCGTTGTGTTGGACAAGTGGATCTTCGGTGTCTGCGGTGAGGACGGCCTCCAGTTTCCTGCGCACCGGCGCCTTCAGTTCCCCGCCTACTTGGCGCACGTCAAGTACGTCATGAAGCAGAAAGACTTTGTGGCGGGCACGTTCAACTACCCCAGCCGCGCGGGTCCGCGGGAGGTGCTGACGCTGCAATACACGCTCGAGGCGCTCGGCAACCGCGAGAAGACCTATCTGAAGCAGCTTCACGACGTGGAGGCGGGCATCGACCACGTCAAGGCCACGCTGGAGGAGCGCACGATGGGCATGTCGGCACTGCCACCGTCACAGATGAGCCGCGCACCAACGCCACTCCCTTCCTCCCTGGGCGAGCAGAACGCCGGTTATCAGCCGCTGCCGGGCTCGGCATCGACGGCGCCGCCGCTGCGCGGTGATGAGCGGCGAGCACGCTATGCCGAGAAAAAGAACATCGCCGCACGCTACATGGAGAAGTTGCGGAAGGATATGGTCACCACGCAGGCTGGTCAGCGTGACGTTGTGGAACGGCATGAGAAGCTCAAGGCCGAGGAGGATCAGCTGCGCAAGGAGTGCGCGGCCCTGAAGGAAACAGAAGACATTGTTCTGGCCCGGCAGCGCGAGACGGAGGCGAGCCTCGCGACGCTCAGGGCACGCGTTGACGACGAAGTGCGCGCGGCAGCGGCACGGCACGATGGGCATGCGGCGCGACTCGCGGCTGCCACAGCAGCTGTCACGACGGTCATCGCGCCAGTCTCCACGCCCGCCCCGCCACCACCACCACCACAACAACAACAACAACGCAAGGTCACAGCCCCGCCGACATCGTCGCCGCAGTCGTCGATCTCCTCTCCCGCTCCGCAGGAGCAGACACCAGAAGCGGTGGCACTGCTGCCCAGCGACGATGGCGAGGCAGACGCGCACACAGAGACAGCCGACCATGCCGAGGTGTCCGACGCAGCCGAACTGGTTCTCGGTGGAGGAGACGGAACTGGCGATGCGGGCAGCGCCGTCGTCATCAGCAGCACCAGCAGTACCAGCACCGCAAGTGAAAAGGTGCACAGCGATGACGAGGATCACACGACCGTCGTGACAGGCGAGGGTCAGGAGAAGCGCGTCATGAGCAACGAAGAGCTCTGCGCGCCAGTCACTGACGGTGAGGGCGAGATGCAGGATGAGGCGGAGACGGGGCCCGCGACGGTAGCTCCCGACGCGCTCTCGGACGTCGCTGCGTGCAGCGTGAGCGCCGAGTCATGCGCGCCGCCATCCCCCGCGCCACTCCCAGTCACCACAACGACAACAGCAGAGCCGATCATGTCCGAGGAGGCGCGCGTCGCACGGCTGGAGCGTCTCCGTCACGAGCTGTCGGAGGCCGGGGCGCAGCGGCAGGAGCTCCTGCGCAGCATGCGCAACGAGGCGCAAGTGCACGTAGGTCGCATGCGCCAGGCGCGTCAGCGGCTCAGGGACTGGCAGGACATTGTGGAGGGGCAGCGCCGCGCCGCGGACCAGCTCAAGGGGCAGGTGCACGTCCTGACCCAGGTTGTCGAGGACACCACGGCCCGACTGGAGGAGGCCGAAGTGGCCAACAACGGCGGCCCGTCTGGTGGCTACGCGGGTCACCTCGCGCGTCTCAACGACCTGCTCAGGCAGCGCACCGTGGAGCAGTACCAGGCGTACGTCGGCAGCCACGAGGGCAGCGCCGCGGAGGCCGCCACGGCCGCCGCTGCGGAGGCCGCTCTTCTCCGCCCCATGGTCCGCCCGGGACCCGGTGCATCAGGCAGCGTCACACCGGCCCGTCGCGGCAGCAGCACCAGCGGCGCCACCACCCCGCATCGCGCTGGCAGTGAGGCGGCCGGCAGCAGCGGCGGCTCGAATCGCCACCGCAGCCGATACGACCTCGTGCGGCACCTGCAGCGTTGGGAGAGAGCGCTCCTCGACGAGCGCGCACGCTTGCGTCAGGCCGTCGGGCTGAACGGCGCGTCCGGCGCAACCGACGGCACAGTCGGGCGTCGTGACAGTTATCAGAAGCTGCGCGCCATGCTGCTGCAGTCACGATAGTCACCACGAAGAAGAAGAAGATTGTTGTTGTACTTTTTTTTTTTGGATTCTCCTCAGTGTTAAAGGAGGCTTCTCTTATCGAATTCCTTGCGTTCACTGTACCCTTCCACACATATATACATGCACAAATAGCTCATTCTTTGTCATGGCCACATCCGCAGCCTCACAAAAAAAAAAGGCGGCCACAAAGAAGTGTTGTTCAGAGCTGTTGTTGATGTTTTTGTTTTTTGTTGTGTGCTCGTTGGTTGCACAAGCTACCTTGCACACCACGCGCGTCCCTCAGTCTCTGTGCGTTGACTGAGTGATCCCGTGCTCTACCGCGTAGGGAAGTGTACTCGTCATCCATTCAGCGATCAAGGATCCCGCAGCAACTCATCTCCCTTTTTCCATCCTTTTACTCAAAAACAAAACATTTCTTCTCTCAATGGGGGCGTAGCAAAGTGCAGTCACAGCCGCGGGCAACACAGACAGACAGAAAGATATACCGAAAGATAAAAAAAAGAACAATGAAAGGTGCTCGCGCAGCTTTCGTCGGTGCCCCACGCATGCTGTGTCGTACTGGTAGTGCCATCCGGGGTGCCGTGCTGGGCACACCACGCACATGGGCCGCCGTCCCCTCAGCCGTGGCCATCGCCGTGCGCGCCAAGGGAGACTACGGCTTCAACGTCTTTCACAACTCGAACCCGCAGCACGGCGGCTCATACGCACGGCACGAGCGTCGCATGCGTGACGACGAGGTCGAAGACTTTCTGCGCTCCGTGAAGGGCTGGTCCCCGGTCTGCGACACCGTGGTGGATCGGACCGCGTCATCGTCATCGTCGGCAACAGACACCGCAGTCGCGGAGCGCGACGCGCCACCGGAGCCGTCGCCGCTGCAGATGGGCGAGGAGGCCATCATGCGCACCTTCCACTTCCAAGACTTCCGCGACGCTTATCTGTTCATGGGTCGCTTCTGGGCCTTCTGCTACGGCAGCGACAAGTATCCCAACGTGGTGTGGGACGGGTGCGATATCACGGTCTACCTCTACTCTCCGTCGTTCCGTGGTTTGAGCAAGCGAGAGGCCCGCATGGCAGCCTTCCTGAACGACCAGTACAACATGCTCAAGAAGAGTCAGAAGCAGCAACAGGTGATTGTTGAAGCGATCGCAAAGAAGTCTGCCGTTGAGGAGCTGGTTGGTGCGGCCGTGGGCAAGAATCTGGCGGAACGCGAGTCACGACGACGTGCACCGCTGCCTGAGGCGAGCCAAGGTCCAACGCACTGGGCCACGCTGCTGACTCCCCATGCTCACTGACGGATAGTGTGTGCATTGTTGTTGTTGTTGTGTTTTGAGTGTGTGTGTTTCCTCTACTATTGCGCTCCGAGTTGTTATTGTTTTCACAGTAAAAACTATCATGTCATGGTATACCTGCATGCGTGTCAACACAGAAAGAAAGATGTGCGTTGTGTTCATGCAACACTTCAGTATCCTGTACGAGAGTGTCATTCTGCCCTTTACTTGATTATGCATGGTCTTGTCTCTCCTGTCTACACCATCTTCCCCTCTCTCTCTCTCCTGTCACCTCAGCTGAAGCAAGTGTCCCTTCACGTGACTTCTGTTTCCTTCCTTTCTCGGAGTTTTTTTTTCCTTGACTGTTTCACATTCCTAGCGTTTTCCTCTTTGTTCCATTACGTTTTCTTCTCCTTCTCGTGTACCCCTCAGCAAGTCTCTCTATCTCTATCTCTCCCCCACAATAGCTCATCGTCATCATCATGCCCGGGTGTAAGAACATGATTCTGAGCCGGCCGTTCCCGCTCATCCTCCTGATCCTGGACATTCTTGGCGCGTTCGGCTGTGGCACCTACACCATGTTCCTTTTCATGACGCACGGCTACGATAGCATCCGCACGTTTGTCGCGCTGCTGTATCTTCTCGCCTTCTCCATGATCATCCCGTCGGCCGAGCTGGGCCTGATGAGCCATCCTCAGCTCTCACGCTTCGCCCGCTTTCTTTTGTCGCCTGTGGGCCGCGCCTTTCTCTACATCTTCATGGGTGGTGTGATTCTGGGCAACGGTATTGGCGGTTGGGTTGTCGGCATCTACCTCTTCGCAGTGGGTATTCTTGGCATTGTTGCCAGCTGCATCCTCGGCAAGGACGAAAACCAGTAGTAGGTCGATGCAGTGTCTTCATTGTTGTTGTTTTGCGTTGCTTTCTTTTTCTTCTCTATTGTTCCTGTTTTCTTTTCTTTTCTCTCTTTCTTTCGTTTGCTGATTGTTGCCAACAGAAGGGCCCCCTCTCTCTCTTCGTCCACCTCTTTCTCCCCACGCTGCCTTTCTTCGTCGTTGGTGACTTTTTCTTTCTTCCTGTTGTCCACTGTTTCTGTTGCCTCTCGCCATCTTGCTCTCTGCGTAGTCGGATCACCTTCTCATTGATCTCCCGTGTTATAACGAACAGAGAGGAAGAGAAGGAAGCTGCGGCCCTGGTGCTAAGTGGCGTCGCAGGTCTCCAGAACGGTCAACAGTTTTGTTCCTTAGTCGAGACCTTCCCTACACACACAAGAAAAAAAATACAAGCCGTGACAAGCGCGCATGTCGCGGTCATCACACACCACCATACCTATCTGCTGGTGTGTGTGTGTCTCCTCATTCACGCAGTTTGTGAATCCCTGCCCTCAAGGGAGGTGGGGAGCTGACACGAGGCTAGTATTTGGAGTAGTTGTACGCAGTGTGCACACACTAGTGCCCGCAGACCCGACGCCACTGCGGTGTTGCCATGCCCACTTTCCCTCTGTGCGCCAACACTTCTGGAATCTAGAGCATGTTCTGTTCGTCTTTCGTTTTCATGCACTGCCACACACAGCCTTCATACCCAACTCTCTCTCTAGAGCACGCACACAGAAAGGGAAAAAACCCCAGCGGTATCACAGGAAGCGCACACACACACATGTAAACAAAAAAGACAGACGTTGCAGCATACTCCACGATAGCTTTCGTCGAATTTTCTTTGATTTGACTAGATTTAGATATATACACATTCCTGACCTTCTTTTTCTTCCTTCCAACGCCATGTCACGAAAGATGCCGCCTCCACGCCGCTCGCGCTCAGTGTACATACTCGCGCTCGCTAGCGTCGCGCTCTGGTTCCTTCTGTGCAGCCTGGCCAGCGTCCGCGCTGCTTTGCCACCGTGTGTCTGTAACAACGGTCTCGTGCTGTCGGACAGCGAGGTGTGCGCCTGCCAATGCTTTCAAGGCTATCTGCTCCCTCGGTGCCTGTACAAGGCAGACGACTCGGTCGAGTTGAAGCTAATGTGGTACGGTGCACCGGTGACGGACGGAAGCGATGCGTGCCCTACTGACGAGAGCACGACGACGGCTCCGTGCAGCCAGTGGCCTGATTGGTACGACGAGGCGGCGCTTGCACAGACCTGGCAAGACACCCTCGTCTCCGCCAGTGACAGCACGGAGGTGGACACGGTGACGGTGGTGGCGTCGCGCTGCGTGACGCTGTGTGCTCGTGTGGGGTGGCCCGGTCACGCAACGAACGCCACGCAGGCAGCAGTGATGGCGACGCGCGTGGCAGTGCCGGGCTGGGCCGCCCAGCAGGTGGTCCTGAGCGTGGCACAGAACGCGACGGCAGCACTGGTGCCAGCGGCGTTTGGTGATGCGCTTCTCGCCGATGTGCGGGCCGCCACGGCGGGTCCGAGTCCCGTTCCCCGCTACGTCGATGAGTGGCTGCGCATCAACGTGGGGATCAACGGCACCAACGCTTCTTCCTCGTCCTCCTCGCTCAGTCCCGTGGTGATGCGTCGCTATTGGTTTTTGAGCTTGCAGGAGTTTGGCTGGCTCATTTGTGCCTTGCTTCTCTTCGTCGTCCTGTGCCTCATTGAGTACTGCTGCCTCTTCAACACGGAGCGCAATGTCGGCGGTGGGGTGCAGCGTCCCATGGCGCGCGCCACGGACGGGCCGGCGGCGTCGGGCACAGCGACGGCACGGACCGTGGACAAGCGCGCTGTGCGCACGCGTGATGCACCAGCCGCATCCGCACCACGGATCTCACCCGCACGCGATGGCCTCCCGTCTCGCGAGGACCGCAGCCGCGGTGTGACAGGTCTGCGACGACGCCACCAGACAGCCCCGTCACAGCCACGCGCACCGGAGCAGGCGCAGGGGCAAGGCACGCAGGGCGACCGTGGTGGTCCGGATCGTACGCCACTGGCGATGCGCTATCCCAATCCTCTCACAGCGCGTGGTGTCTCACCGCAGCGTGGAGGTGACGAGCTCTAGTGAAGTTGACCACCTGCTTCAGCTAACCCCCAACAAAAGGCAGACACGGTTCATCTTCGTTTTTTCTGTCTCTCTCTCTCTCGTGTTATCCCTGTTCTCCACCATTCGTCGTCCTTCTTTCTTTTCGTTCTTCCGTCATTCACTTTCTCGAAGCAAGCAAAGAACAACGCACTATCTTGATCGAAAGCACGTGCGCGGGCTCCCTCGCCGCGTTACTAGCCATGTCGTGATGTTGGTGCCATCGTCTCACATGATGGTGCGTGTCAGCGCGCACAGACAAATGGATCGTTTTCATTATTCACAACACACAAGAATGCACACATCACTCTCTCTGTCGTCCTCTCTTCTTCTTCTTCTCCGTCTTACACACACAACCGCAATCGTCGGAAAGGATTCTTAACAAGCGCACGAAGACTTTAAAGCGACATTTAACAACACCCCCAGTTGCACCACTCTCGCTCCATCGATCAAAAAAAATAAAAGCAGTAAAGGACTCTGTTTCACGCACACTCAGCCTAGAACAACGAAACAAGCACCCAGGTCTCCCCACAAGCTCACATCACTGTGAAGCATGAAATTTACTCGGTACTTTTTCAGCCAGGATTACAACCTGGGCGAGCGCCAGGCGCGCGGCCTGCACGTCATCAACGAGCTGCAGCGCTTCCGTCTGCTGCTCACCTGCCTTTTCTGTGACCTGGGTGTATCCTTGGTCTACACGTTCGAGCTGTTCGCGACGGAGTTCACAACGCGGTTCGGGCTCACGGCCAAGGATCTCTCCACCATCAGCACAGTCGGACCGTGCTTTTGCTACTTCGTCGTGCACTACGCCATCGCGATGGAGCACGTGGGCCCAACGCCGCTTTTGTGGTGGGGCTGCATCTGCGCCTTCGTCGGTATTCTCGGCCTCAACCTCATCTTTTATGGTACCATTCCCGGCAACATGATCACCATCTGCGTCTTTTACGCCTTCATGAACATGTGCTCCGGTCTGTTCGACGCGACGTCTGTTCCCACGCTCGTGGAGACGTTCCCTCGCAACCGCGGGCCCGTGTTGTCGCTCGCCAAGGTCATGACTGGCCTGGGTGCGTCCGTGATGTCTTGCCTGTACCGCAACCTGTTCCCCGGTAACATCCACGGCTACCTCTTCTTCCTCATGGCGTACGGCATGGTTGTGGCCGTCGTTGCCTCGTTTGTGCTCGTGATGCCGCCGTACATTGTCAACACCTGGCGTGGTCGCAACAAGACGGAGGAGGAGAAGGCCGCGCTGCGTTCTCTGAGCACCGTGTACATGGCCAAGGACGTACCGCGCCGTCGCCTCATGGTGGGCTACGCCGTGGCGCTCACACTGCTCGCCTACATGACCATCACCGCGCCCATCAGCGCCTACGTCACGTTGTCCGGCCCCGTGCAGCGTCTGATCGGCAGCCTTGCGGTGGTGATTGTCTGCTGCTTCTTCCTGATGATCCTGCCGATCCGCTGGCTCGGTGGTGTGTCGGAGCCGAGCCCTTCACATGTTGTGGCTTCCCCGATGTCGTCCGTTGAGGACAACGGCGCGGCCCACCCCGTCGCTGGCGCCGTCTCCTCGATGCCGTCCCATTCCCATAAAACCACCCCCGATGATGTGTACCTCTCGTGTGAATCGCAGATGCTGGCTGCCAAGGAGGAGGAGCAGATGGGTGTCCCCGACATGAGCAGCATGACCATGACCATGACCAACGACGATGAAAACGAGACGCTCCAGCGCTTCGCCGAGTACACGACCTCCATCACACCCGCCTACCGCGACCCCTCCTATGAGGGCGACATCTGGGTCACGCTGCGCAAGCCGGACATTTACATTATTCTGGCTGGTCTCATCCTCGAAGGCGCCATCGCGGTGATGGTGATGTACAACTCCGGCACCATCTACGTCGCACGCGCCGGCAAGCCACGCAGCGAGGGTCTCTCTGCGCTGTACACGGCCTTCCTCGGTGTCGGCAGCGCGCTCGGTCGCATGACCGTCGGTATCTACGAAGCCTACGTGCAGAGCCAGCCTCCGCAGCGCCGTCGGTTCCTCGTGACCATGGCACTCCCGCTCCCGCCTCTGCTCGGTATGATTGGCGGCATCCTCATTCTCGTGCTGCCACCTGGTGCGCTGCTCTTTCCTTTCATTCTCGTCTACTTCAAGATCGGCTTCTTCTACAGCACGAACGCGATTGTGCTGTCCGCACTGTGGACCACGCACCACACCGTTTACTACAACCTGAGCCCTGCCACGACGGTGATGTCGCTGATCTGCTTCAACCGCTTTCTCTTTGGGTCGTACGTGGATAAGAAGCTCAAGGAGAAGGACGCTGTTGCATGGGGGCAGGGTCTCGGTATGGAGGGCATGACCCGCGCCGGCAGCGCTCAGGCGAAGAACTGCTTCGGTCGCGACTGCATCACCGTCCCCATCGCCGTCGCCACGGCACTCGCCTTCTGCTCCTTCCTGCTGCTCAGCTTCGCTCATCTGCGCTACCTCCGTTACGTGCGCCGCGTCGAGAAGCAGCGCCGCGACGACCAGGAGCAGCAGCAGCAGCAGGCTCAGCAGTACGAGGCCGACCTCGATGCTGTGGACACGCAGAGCATGGAGCCCGCTGCACACTGAGTCTGTCGCAGGACGCTTGCCTCGTCTCCCACGTGAGAAGGTGCGCGTTACAGAAAGCGGACGCTTCACACACATACCCCCGTAAGCCAACCCTGTCTCTGTTCTCCAGCCAAACAGACTTCATTGAAAGAATCCATTTTCTTTTCTTTTCTTTTTTGTTTTGTTTTCGTGACTCCTCGTTTCCTTTTCCTTTTCTTTCATCTTTTTTTGCACCCACGGGAAGGTGGCTACCAGATTTTGAGTAGCTCCTTGCTCAGCTGACGTCTTTATGTTGTGCGCGTGAGTGGGTGAGCGAGTGGGTGTGCAAGAGCAATAGTGTTGTGCCACGCATCGCTCTCTCTCTCTCTACATGACACAATGCGAAGAGGCGTTTGGTGTCTACCTCGTGAAGGCAGAACGATGCCGAGAAGAAAACGATAAACCTGAAAAAGATGTAAAAAGATACGATACGGACTGTTTGCGCACAGCGCTGACGGGCGCACTCGTTTTCCTTTTCTTTTTTTTTCTTGTGTTGTTTGTGATGTTTATTTTTCTCCCATCGTTTCTGCGTTGTTTCTGTTCTTACTTTACTTTTTGTTTTTCATTTCTTGTGGTCCTTCTCTCGCAAACATGAGATTGCCGGATCTGCCTCAAAAGACTCTTTTTCTTCCTTCTTTTCTCTTTTTCTTTAGACGACTATTTTGCCCCCTCCCCCCCCGTTTGTTTGTTCTGTCTTTTCATGACTTCTTGCTAGCCATTCCGGCGTGCGGCACAGCACACTCACTCGAAGTATACAAAAATGAAATACGTGTTAGTCATTATGCATTCATATTTCTCTTGGCGCGTATCTATGTAACAGACTCAGACCTCAAAAGAACAAAAGAAAAAAACGAAGTGAACGAGTTCAAGAGCATGGAGCCCATCTGCGTTGCAAGCACCCTGAACACACCTGCTCTCTCTCTCTCTCTAACAGGGGATCCCAAAGCAACGTTGTTGTTGTTGTTTGATCTGATGTGGAACCCCTTTCGGACTTCAAACAGTCGGCCGTGATTGCCCTGTTGGGGCCGTGAAAGCGCACGTGGGTGAGGAGATGGCCGCCCTTTCTGCACTGCAGAGAGACAAGACGTCAAAGGTGCAGTCCTAGGAATGATCAGCTCGCACTCCGTCCACTTCTTACGAATCAGCACGTGCACTACTATCATCCTCGCCATCGTTCTTTCTCTCCCTCCGGTCTTTCGTTTCCTTCAACCCACCCAGTGTCATACTTGCCAGCCCGTCGCAGGACACGTTGATCACGAGTGCGGCACCTGTCAATTTTTTTTTGCTGTTCACTTCCTATTCCTCTGTGGTCGTTGTTGTTGTTGTTGTTGTTGTATTTCGTGACTCAGTGTGACGACTTCATCACGAGGTCGCTGTTCAGCTGAGGTAGCCTTGACGCCTCCGCCGTCCCTCTCTCTCTCTCTCTCCACCCCCACCCCTACTTATCTCTTTGAGGCCTCGCCCCCCCCCTTTTTCCCTTCTTTTCTTTCCCATTTTTTCTTTTCAGCGCAAAAGTCAACTGTGTTGGTTTGCTCGTTCGTTTACAACTTCACAAACCGTCGAAGCACTAGCACAACAACACTCGCTGTAGTTTCGTTTCCTTGATTTCCTTTTTCTTCTTTCCCGTCGCCGATCGCACCAAATCAACCCTACTGTACGTCCGTGAAGTCACTCCAGCGTTCGCTCAGGGATGCAGGTCGTCGATTACTTCTTCAGCCAGACGAAGGCGCTTCAGGTACGGCAGGACGCCGGCCTGCACATCATCAACGAGCTGCAGCGCGCTCGACTGCTCATGACGTGTCTGTTCTGTGCCATCTCCGTGTCCTTGGTCTACACCTTCGAGCTGTTCGCAGCGGAGTTCACAACGCGGTTCGGGCTCACGGCCAAGGATCTCTCCACCATCAGCACAGTTGGACCGTGCTTCTGCTACTTCGTCGTGCACTACGCTGTCATATTGGAGCACGTGGGCCCAACGCCGCTTCTGTGGTGGGGCTGTATCTGCGCCTTCGTCGGCCTCCTCGGCCTCAATCTCATCTTCTACGGCATCATCCCTGGAAATATGGCAACCATCTGCGTCTTCTACGCCTTCATGAACATGTGCTCCGGTCTGTTCGACGCGACGTCTGTTCCCACGCTCGTGGA